>JAWQEG010005496.1:0-34539 GCA_033782935.1 Petrolisthes cinctipes | reverse complement strand
AGGCCTCAAAGATAATGCCACTATGCGCTTGGCTGGCTGGAGAATGAAGCACATTCCTCCAGACTGTTTATGTTACTTATTGCGTCGTAGCTCAGTGCCTTGAACACAGTTAAGATGGGTCAGATGCTGTCGGCAAAATGGAAGCTACTGATTCTTCTGAACGTGTGTCAAAAAAAATATTATTTCAGCTTCGTGTCACACTATCAAGAAATTGTTGTCTTCCAATTTGTGGACAAAATCTTGCCAACTTTTATGTATGGTATCTTTTTTTTTTTCACTGCATCCTTAGTTCCTTCATGTCTATCAGTTTCGCTTATCTTCGTCACAGTTAATTTGCAGAGAGGGAGGTACGATAAATGACAGGGAAGGTGTCGTAAATAAAGAGGCAAATCAATAGCCACGAGACAGGTATAGACGACTGTAACTACACAGCCATAAATAAAACCTTCAAGAGCAAACAACCTCGAGCGATGAACAGCAGCAAGTGGGGAACGGATCGAAAGAGCATATGGAATCGAACGTAGAGAAAGAATGAGTTGCAAATATTATGAGTCAAAATATTTATAAATTACTTTGTTGAAAGCAAAGGTATTTAAAGTAGAGCAATTATAAAAAAAATATTCAGACTGATTCGCATTTATCAGCTTGAGGTGAGAAAAAACGGCCGTCAAAATGACACATCATCTCCTTAAATGTATATATAGGACTTACAACAAGAAATATTAGGAGTCAGGCCGAGGCAAGTATCATTCCCGGGCAAAAGTGAAAACGAGCTTCTCCTTCAAGGCTAAAGTAAGTCTTCCCGCCAAAGTTACGAGACAGACGAAAACACAACGAAATATACGAGAGCTACACTGGAGAGAGATGCAAGGCTAGAATTAGTTTTAGAAGTGGGAGGAGAGAAGTGGGAGGAGAGAGGAGGGAGGAGAATGGGGGAGTGGGAAGGAGGGAGGGAGGACGAGAGTGGTTAAGAGGGAACGAGGTAAGGCAAGTTGGGTTGGAGAGGCTGCAGGAAGCTCTCTGGAAGCACTAAAGATCTTATGAAGATACGCAGAAACATGCCCATAAAGACGATGAGAGATGAAACCTAGCCACCTGAACAAACCGAGGCAATTAGCAGGAAGAAGAAAAAAAAATGACACTGAGGGGGGAAACCCGAGAGAATAATGCAAACGTGAGTGGAAGTTGGAGGAGCATGGGTGGATGCAGGAGGAACATGCGTGGGTGGAGTAGTATAGGTGGGTGGAGGATGGTGGAGGACTAGCGTGGGTCATGAGGATGGTGGAGGAGGAGCGTGGGTCATGGGTAGAGTCGGGTGGAGTGAGGGTGCATGGCAGGGAGAAGAATAGACTCGTGGTTCAAGTATTGGCTGAGACCACTTGAAAGGCGACGTAGTTAAGTGTATAGACAAGGTGATCAAGACTAGAAGGTACACCTGCCAATAAACAAAATAGTCCATTTTAAAATCTGTACCCACAAGTTTACCAGGCATTACTTACTATAGGTTAACTGGTATTGTGGTGGTTGTTGTTGTTGGCTTAGAAGGGATGCATATAAAAAAATAATTCCCATTATATTAGGTCTAAGGTCACCAAGTAATGTTTATTTACTTTGCACAATCGAGAGCCAGATTGGCCGAGGTGAAAGTCTGCTATCTGTCCGAGTCAATTATTTAGGTTCGAGAAGTAATGGAGGTAAGCGAGAATAATTAGAGACACACATTCGGCTATTTTTCATGTTTTATCGTTCAGTTTATCTTACTGTCTAACACTAAGTTAAAAAATAATTAATGCATGCACTGCATAGTAATGTTTATACATATATGGATACATTTACACAAATGCATTATGCAGGGAAGAGTGACTAGTTCAAAGGCATTAAATTTATTAGTTGAAGTATAAGAGGTGTTGGTTAGAAGAGGTTTAATGATATAATGATAGGTTAGGTTAGGGTGAAAATGGGAGGGGATGGAAAAGAATGGCATGAGAAGATGTATGGAAGAGTGACTAATTCAAGGGCATTAGGTTAGGTTAGGTTAGATTAGGTTAGGATAGGAATAAAATGGGAAGGGATGGAAAAGATTGGCATGAAAAAATGTATTAAAGAGTGACTAATTCCAAGACACTAAAGTTTTTTGTTGAAGTATAAGAGGGGTTGGTTAAAAGAGGTTTAATGATATAATGTTAGGTAGGTTAGGTAAGGTTAGGGTGGAAATGGGAAGGGATGGAAAAGAATGGCATAAGAAGACGTGGGGAGGAGTGACTAACTCATATGAACAAAGTTTTTTTATGAAGTAAAAGAGGGGTTGATTAAACGAGGTTTAATTATATAATGCTAGGTAGGTTAGGTTAGGTTAGGGTGAAAATGGGAATGGAAGGAAAAGAATGGCATGAGAACATGTAAGGAAGAGTGACTAATTCAAATTAACTAAGTTTTGTAGTGGAAGTATAATAGGGGTTTGTAAGAATAGGTTTAATAATGTTAGGTTAGGTTAGGTTGAAAATGGGTAGGGATGGAAAAGAATGGTATGAGAAGATGTAGGGAAGAGTGACTAATTCAAAGGGACTAAAAGTTTTGTAGTGGAAGTATAAGAGGGGTTGGTCAGAAGAGGTTTAATAAT
The DNA here is from genome assembly GCA_033782935.1 of Petrolisthes cinctipes. Classification (NCBI taxonomy): domain Eukaryota; kingdom Metazoa; phylum Arthropoda; class Malacostraca; order Decapoda; family Porcellanidae; genus Petrolisthes; species Petrolisthes cinctipes. The sequence continues at coordinate 31,919 of JAWQEG010005496.1, read as the reverse complement.
GTTATGTGCTAACTGAGGTGGAAAAAAAAAGTAATACTCTACACTAATATTGAAGGTAAGAGTTTACTAGAAAAGAGTAAAACTGAAGGAACTCGGGTAATCCCAACCTCATTGCAACTGAAAACCTTTTCTCCAATTCAGAGGAATGGATATTACCGTACACATTACGTGTAAGACGTAAGGTGACGCAGTTCTGTTTGTGAGAATGAGTTAGTGTCTAACTGCGGAGTGTTGGTGAGTCCCAACCAGCCTCAACCCTCATACCTCCGCTCCACGTCGAGTTACATGTACGCATCAATCACCGATGGCGTAAATTTACAAAGACCAGTGATCGGTCGCCACTATAGTGAAATTAAAATTTGTTACCAGCGACTATGCTTTGAGATAACAATACTGTTGTCACGTAGCTATCTATTTACCATCCACTACCAAAACAATGCTACTTTTAGAGGAAAAGTCTGGAGCCGTTGAGTATCAAAAGTAGTGAGTAAAACTTGTGCCCATGATCGCACTGTTCCTTGCAATCCCACGTTTGTACTGTGCTACTAATGAATTGTAATCCGCTTACAACACATACTGCAAACCAGTTAATACAATTTGTGTCAGTATGTCGAAATGTAAAAATGCAAGAGTGAAGGCGTTTGCGTGTACGTCTGGTAGCGAAGGGATTACTTACTAAGTAGAAGTAAATCAATGCCAATCGACTGCACGAGGGTCATTAAGCTGGACAATTACAAAGAGGTTAATTTGCAGTAGGAGGGGAGGAGGAGTAAAGCGACTTCCACCTCCTCTGAAATGATTAAAGAATATTACTGAAGCAAGACTAAGACGACCTGACCTGTCTATAGTGAATAGAGTTTTCCAACGTGTATTGTAAAGGCTTAAAAAGTTTCTTTGGGTTGGAGAGACAATGAGTGTGATAATGAAAACGAGAAAAAGGAAACAGCCCTCTATATTAACCAGTGACTTTTGTCAGGTATACCGTATGCTTATCGTCGCCATCCAACATCATTGTTTCTACCGCTGGTATATCTTTTTGGCCACTAAGGAATTTCATACTGGGAGAAGATGAGCATATTCCACCTTGGTTGTACCACGAATGTCTGCTTCCAACTGTACTATCAGGGGCTAATGTTTTTTCTAAAATTATCCCGACACTACTTCTCTAGCTCCATTCATTAGTAAATACAGAACGCATACTACTAATTCACGACCAATAATCGCCTATCCTGACAGGGAGTTCTCTTTCCACAGCATTCTGGTGGATTGCCTCGATATCACAGGTCTAGCTATCTCTTCTCATGTACAGTACTAATTAGTATACATGACTAATAAAAAGTCATAGCGTAAAACACACGATGGCCAACATATGTAATAACGTCAATTTTCTTCCCCAGATCAAAGGTCAAAGATAGTATTTGATATGTTCCTTTTACAACTGCATGTAGCAGGGTACAATCTTCATTGTACAACTACAGCAGCGTGTTCTAGTGCAACTAGGCGTGCACTGGTTAAAGTTAGTCGCCCACAACCATATAGGCTACACTCCCATTCCAACACTCCGACACACACTCCCATACTCATCCCCTTCCCGGCACACCCATATACATCTACTCCCATTCCAACACACATAACCACTCCCACTCTAATCTCAACACTATTATCCTCACACATTTCAAACCAAGCAGCCACTCTCTCACAACCTAACCTACTCATGAATTACCTGGATATTCCACTAAAACATTCACTCTTCCACCCATAAACAGAACACACCCCATAATCCCTGTGGTGTATCACGATTAACCACCGGGGAGAACATTTATAACAACATTACAAAATCTCCCGGAGAGTCTTTGTACGAACACAGAGTAATGTGACGTAAAAATTAGCACCGAGGTAATAGCAACTCACGGTTATGCTAATGAAGTGATCTTAGAGAGGTGCTTCTTCCGGGACGCTGGTAAGAGTTTCCAAGTGAGAGAATAAAAGGTGTATAAAATGATGATGATGATGATGTCAGTGAACTGTTGGCTACAAACTCCTCCAAACTGTGTTATCAATCAAGGAGGTTCAAGTTCAGTACGGTATATGTATTCTGTTTTTTAGCAGGATTTGGAGATATTAGTAAACACCAGGTCGTTAACGTTACTTTACTTCCTTAACATTCTCAAGGGCCATACTTTTCTGAGAAGCTATATCGAAATTTTGACTGTGCTGTAGACGGAAGTGTGTGTGTGTGTGTTGTGTGTGAGTGATATATATATATATATATATATATATATATATATATATATATATATATATATATATATAATTATATATATATATATATGTATATATATATATATAATTATATATATATATATATATATATATATAATTATATATATATATATATATATATATAATTATATATATATATATATATATATATATATATATATATATATAATTATATATATATATATATATATATATATAATTATATATATATATATATATATATATATATATATATATATATATATATATATATATATAATTATATATATATATATATATATATATATATATATATATATATATATATAATTATATATATATATATATATATATATATATATATATATATATATATATATATATATATATAGAGAGAGAGAGAGAGAGAGAGAGAGAGAGAGAGAGATGAAGAACCTTATAACACTTATACATTAGCTTATCAAATGGCAATATTTGAGCCCAGCAATGCCATGCAGACGTCGGGGTAAGGTTGTGTAGGGCTTTGGGAATACTGTATGCAATGGACCTGCTAAATGTGTAAGATCTTTAAAGATCTTTAAAAGAATATTGTATGCTAGAAATGTATAGAAAATTCCACCACCATAGAGAAAATTTCACCATGTGCCTATTAACCTGCTTCTGTACAGAAAGAATATCAAACAGTAGCCTAACTTGTCACAGAGACTTTATACTCCTCATTGGCTTAGGCAACTAGAGCTCTGTCTTGGACCTCAACACAGTCGACAACCTATGCATCATCTCCCCATTATTTTTATCTCATTCATTTGGTCGACATTCAACGTTGAATTTCACCCCCCCCCCTCATTCATGACTCAAATCTAGATTTATTCACCCCTGAATTTGCACCCCCCCCCCCCCCCGGCCTCAGGAACAGCCGTATCATCAGAAAACAGAATCTGGTTCACCCTCACCCATCTACTGTATGCCCACCCACCCACCTACCCTGCTCACACACACCCCAGCATTACTCACACATTTACTCTAAAACCACAATGTCATTCACCGTTCCTTCAGTAAAAAAAAAAAAAAAAAAAAAAATACATTACAAGAATCCTGATATGCATGAAGAAATAATTTTCCAGGAAATTCAATACTTCACTAACCCTAAAACTCGGGAATAATTGTAGCAGAAACATAAGTTACACGATAAAAGCAACTCACGGTTAGCCTATGCTAATCAAGTGATCCTTGAGAGGTGCTTCTTCCGGGGACTAGTGAGTGTTCCCAGGTGAGAGAATTAAAACTTGCTCTCTCCTCTGGCCAAATAAGAATATAACGCAATTTTCACACACACACACTCACACACACACACACACACACACAAGGATCTGATATACATATTTAGGAATACATGTAACAAATATAAAACTTGTAGCTCATAAAACATTATATAAATTGTATACATGCTGAAAGTCCAAGAACAGGACAAATTATAAGCTAAATTATATTAGAGGATTAAATTAAAGAGAGGTTTTGGCTGGAAAACCCAAGGAAAAGTGAGGAAGTGGCCGAGTGAAGTCGAGCTGTTGTTGATGCCACTCGAATGTTACCAGTGTTTGGGGTCTAAACTTTGCTCAGTCCTTGGTTTCACTGAACTATCATGGCCTGAGCCCAGCAGCTACCTTTGAAAAACTGTAACCCCTGACTCAGGAAGTGACCAGTAACAACATACTATCGCCTATTTCACATGGTGTGTTCCAACTCTCACCAGAACCCACGGCAAGACGGACAAATTTAAGTTACAGTTATAACCTAAAAGTAATATGCTTAGTTTTGTCTTTATGCTGTAGCTGTTGACTAAAATGTAACAAAATGTGAAAACTGATGGTAACAAGTTGGTAAGTAGATCCTACAGGTAACTTACGTATGAACGCAACTTATAAGAAAATTACTATTATACTAAAAAACAACAGCTTGAAAAGGCAGTATAATAACGAGGCAACTTTACTAAAATCGTACGTGTATTGGATATAACCTCGACAAGGAAAAAATAACACTAATAAAATCATTCACCATAGAAAACATAACGTGCTCCTTAAAATATCTTCGTGTTTGTGTGTGTGTGTTGCATTAGGTTCATCTAAATAAGCAAAAGATAAGTAACGAACGGCATATTGACGTATTTTGTCAGTGTCAAATGTGTTTGTGTGTGTGTGTGTTCCTGGTTATTGCATGGCACTTAAATTGTTTTACTTTTATCCTTGCTAACCACAGTTGCATTGTACAGTAAGTGTAACAAGTATTATCTCTACATAACCCAAGGCCAAACGTTGATGGTAGGTCTAAGTTAGGTAAGATAGGGGATACAAGCCCACCAAATTTCATCAAAATCCAATAAATGCCATAATCAAATACGTAAGTTTAATACAGTAATAAGACTGTAACGGATTCAGAGATAATGAATTGACTAAACTGACCGCTTTCAAGGTCCAGCAAAAGCTACATTAATGTAATGTCTCTATTCAGGCAAATATTACAACAACTTAAACTGAAATCATCAACAGTATTTCTTAATATTACAAGTCTGATAGTAGGATATTTGTATCATGCAAAAAATACACTACACGGTTGAAAATTAATAGACAATGATTGAGGTAAAAAGAACTGAGTAAGTAATATTTGATGTTGACCAGCTACGGTATTATTACACGTAGATATAACAAAAAAACTGACGAAATCAATGGTACACAATTATAGAGGAAGAAAACGGAAAAAAAACTTGGTGGAGATTGGGAAACAGCAAACGGGAGGTGAAGTGTAACGCGTTAGGTCGGGTATCAGGGTGCAGTCAGAACGAAAAATGGCAAAAATCAATGGGAGACGATTATACAGGGAGGAAGATTAGAAAACCGTGTGCGGGAGGCGAGAGGGTATAAAAACATGGGTAGGAGATCAGAGGTCAGAATCTTGCCACTCCTCACTAACGGCTATACCATTTGGGGACGGCTGGAACAATATTTCACGATTTATATCTACCATCCCATGCGAGAGGAAGGAAGGAAGGAAGGGCAAGAGGGGACTAACTAACTAACTAATATCTAGGCTGAGTTGGCTGTGGGGGAGTGTAATCTTCAAGCCAGGAGATGGGACCCGCTGATAGGAACGGCGTTGAGGCCCCGTTAATTTATCCACCCTGACGCCGTTTCAATTCCCGAGGTTCTAAGAGGTTGGCAAATGAACGGCTGGTAGGACAGGATAGATTGGAGTGAAATTATTGTTGTTTGTGATCATTTCTTTGCGGCTACAGTAATGGGGGCTATTGGCTGAACAAGTTTTTCTTTCTAGAGTTGATTTATTTATGTAGTAAGTTGTACAGCTCATTCTTACTGTTATTATTATTTTTTTTCTTAAGGGGAGACTCGTTTTGGTTTGGTAAATTGGAGGGACATTAAATCCTCCAAGTTTTCCCTTACCTTACACGATTCCACTTTACTCTACCTCATCAGCATTTCACTTGTTATTATTTCATCACCATCAATATCTCACATACCCCACCACCTCAGTTCACATTATCTCCTCCATCACTCCATTCATCCTTTTCTTCATCACGCATTACCACCTTACATTATATAGCTTAACCCTTCCTTAATCCACATCCTATCTCACCCTACACTACTACCCTACTCATTCTGCAGTAATCCATCTCTCTAACATCATCACATCCCATCCCAGCCTCCCTCATACTATATTACCCTACCGTATCTCTGCCCTCACCAACCTTCCTCACCTTTCCTACCTCTCTGTAATCTGTAATGTTTCGTGTTGTCATCTCGTAGGATTGAATTGCTCCTGATTAACAAGATCGTCAAGTCCAGTCTGTGGGTCTGGTAATACATCCACTCCAAAATTAAAGCCTTGCCTTTCTGTACAATGTCGATCCTTGGTCATCTTAAGCATTTTTACTCTATTTTATAACAGGGGATTTAATTCTTCACAATAAAGCCCCAGTTCCCAAAAGACGAATCAGTGGTCATTGTATTGCCAAGCGGAATGGTGATTGCTATAGTATTAATTTTACGCCACCATCACCACCATTCTATGCCATCAGAACCTTCATTCCCTATCATCCTACCACCTACCCTAACCAGTCCTACCCCTTCCCTCAACTCACGACTCCAACGACAGACTACAGGCCACACCACCTCCACCACCACCCCCGCTTGAAATCGCTGCGACCCGCCTCAACAATTAACCTCTCACACCAGACTAACGAGGCAGGGTACCGGCTAAGCGGGACTCATCCCTCACTGGCACCGTAATGAAGGGAGAGGCAGGCTAGGGATGGACGAGGATGGCTTGGGGTGGACGGGGGGATCGCTTAGGCTAATGTGAGAACTTGGCCATACGTCCGGGGTGTTGGCAGGGAGGCGCTCAATAGCTGAATAGGGACGATGGATGGGGAAGGTCGGACGAGAGGAAGTTGAGTGAAGGGGAGGAGGAATGGCTGAAAGAGGAGGAGAATGAGTGGTGAAGGGATGGATGGGGATGGGTGGGAGTGGTGTGGATATGGGTGGGTGGGTGACTGTAAAAGGAGAGGATGGATGGGGAGGTGGGACGAGAGGAAGTTGAGTGAAGGTGTGGGAGTTGTGGTACCAGTGGGTGGGAGGTGCAGGTGGAGGTCTGTGGGTGAGGTGGGTTGTGGATGCAGAGGTTGGTGATGAAGGGACGAAGGAAGATATTGTAAGTAATGAGGGTATGACATTATTATGAACCTGCAAAATAATGGTTTATAATATGGGTGTGCTTAAATAATCTTTTTCATTAAGGTAATACGTGTGTGACTTTTGCAGGTGAAAGCATTATTAACAGAAATACAAAGACACATTACGAAAAACCTCAAACCTCAGTTAGTAAATATTTTGGAGGCATTCATTTTTCAATCTCATTGTCTCCGCCAATGAAAAAACAATTTATCCTAAATCCAAATTCAAATCTCTCCCAAAATCAGATACGGGGCCCAACTTCGGTTAAGATTACATAAATATCCACACATAACTAACTTTCTGCGTAATCCTGCTAACAGGCAAACAATCAAACAACCCAAATGAAATGCATAGCCTCCTGTTACCATTAAACACTAATAACAAACACAATAGCAACATACGAGAAACAAACAACAACCCAGCAACACTCTCCTCGATGCCTTCCACAACCCACCACGAATAAGGAAGGAGCAGGTCGCACAAAACTAATGTTCGTGGTTTATCTTGCCACTTCACTTATACGGCATGAATATAGAAGAGGATCACAACATACATTATACCAACACCTTAGTCTGGCGCTCAGATATATCACCACTGTCCAACAAGTCCCTCCACCACCACCAACTTTCCATACGCAGGCCTTCCTTCCTTCCTCCATATCTGGGGTAGGTTTGTGAATAAGGGAGACTTGTTGAGTACCTGTATTATTATTTCTTTGGGGACTCTTACAACATAAAATAATATCTGAATATAAAACACGAAAGTAAATACAAGGTCATACAGAGACCTTGGATGTTTATAGATTGTCGTAAACTGCATTATATTATGACTTATGTTGGACCAAACAAGAGTGAGCTATCTCCTGCACTGAAAATTCATCTATAATACACACAATGACGTGTTTCTTCTGCAGGGTCCTTTTATTAAGCCGACGTTTTCATACAAGCATAGTGGGTGAATATCTCCTCCCTCTCTTGCTTACGTTTTCTTTTATGTGGATGCTAATGTGAGCACCACCACCTGTTTTCTTAGTAATCCGGTCTTTGCCTCGAGTGTCGTGGTCCCCAAATTCGTCATCTGGACACACCCCGTGCAAGGAGAAAAGGGGAGAGAACTGAGATACCTTGTTATAATTTCGGCATTCATAATCTTATTCTATAAGCTCGTTAATACGATCAGCAGGAGGAGTAAGTGAAATCGGATTCGTGATCGATTTTACATTTATGCACAGACGAGTTCACTTGTAAGATCCGAGTTAAAAAACGTAGCCTATATTGAACTTTTTGACTTATATTTTTTACTGATTTTTTATGATGAAAATGATACAGTTGTGATACCTGTGACGAAAGTAGAAATCGAACTGTGGTGCAATTTTATATTATAATACAAAAGAATACTAATACAGAGGTCATTAAAACAGCAACAGATCTACTGCCTACTGGTCATTTAAAGACTGTTTATGAAAGCTATGGTATAAATAACTAATCTAGACTGAGGCAAAGTATAGCATATGGTTGTGGAGTCACCCTACACATATCCACTGTAAAATCGTCCCCTCACAACATACACACACCACCTCCCAAATTCATACAACAAACCCCACAACACCCCACCTCCCAACACACACACATTCACACACCACCTCCCAAACTCATACAACAAACCCCACAACACCCCACCTCACACACACACACACACACACACACACACACACACACCAACTATATGCATACCCTCACCACACAGTGTATCCAGCAGAAGCAGCAAAAAAGGTGTTGATAAAAATTGGGTTGGGAAAGTAAGCAATCAAATTTATTAGGATTCAGGCCACACATCCGTCCAAGGGTCCCGAGTTGGTTTAGTATTCTGAGCGACCACGGGGGGAAGGGGAGGGAAGGGTGAAGGGGAGGGAGGGTGAGGGAGGAGAAGGGGGAAAGGTGAGGTGGGAGAAGGGGGGAAGGTGAGGGGGAGAAGGGGGGAAGGTGAGGGGGAGAATGGGGAAGGTGAAGGTAGGGGGCAACACTGGGGAGGAGGAGGAAAGGGTAGCAGGGAATGGAAGGAGGTAACAGGGAGGAGAGGGGAAGGGGTTAGCATGGAAGAGAAACAGTAACAGAGAAGGGAGGAAAGTGAAGTGGAGTGGAGAGGCAAGGGGCGACATTAGGGGGGAGAGGGAACAGCAGGGAAGGGAAAGCAGATGGGAAGGGAAGGGATGCGAAAGCAGAGAATTGTGAAGGAAGGGAAGGGATGGGAAAGCAGAAAATGGTACAGAAAGTGAAGGAATGGTAAGGAAAGGAAAAAATGGTAAGGAAAAGGAGGGAGGGGATGGGAGGGACTGGGAAGGGGATGGGAGGGAAAGGGTACGAGGGTATTCAGGAAGTGGTACCCGTGACCCAATACAACCAATGATAGAGGTCAGAGGTGCCTGGACAAAATAAGGTGGCGCCTCTTTACTTAATTATATTTTATTATGCATTGTTACTTCACACTTTTTTTCTCTGTCACCTCTCCAGCATCCGTCACTCCTTAATTGTTGTTTTTTTTACGTCTTCCTTGGGATTACTATTCCTGTGCTTTGTAAGTTAGTGGCATATGGTCTCTACAGTTTGACATTACAGCTTGAATATCTGCTATCTGCTGTCGCAGCTAGGTTGAATCGAGTGTGCTCCCCGAATTACATCGTCAGCAAAACTATTCTAATTATTCCCTGCTGAGGATGTTAAGATGTTTCTCAAATTGGCACGTAGTGTAGTCAAAATAGCAAGAAAACCAGCAAGTAATGGAAGAATTGCAGAAAGGTGAAATTTTACTCACACACTCCCGAAGGCTATGCAAATATAGATAAAAAAGGTTCCCCTCCGTCTGGCCTTCCGCAGTGCCCACTTTTTGGGGGGTCCGATGGCCTCTCCTCCACCCACAGGAATACATTCAGGTGTTTGATTAGTTACCTATGAGAGTTACGACTCGACACAGTCCTCAGTCAATGCACCATAATGGTAGTAAGTAGTGTTTAGGGGAAATACTCTTGTTGGTCAATTGAAGTGCTACTGATTCCTACAAACTGTGCCACAAGACAAGTCCCCTACTACTAACACTGAGTTCGTCAATTTTCTGGCACAGTTTGGAGGAATCAAAATATCCCTCCAAGTTCACCAACAAGACAGTCTTCCCAATAATATGGCATGCAGGAAAGGTCCACTTTAGAGCCAAGTATCGAGGTGGTCGCGTCGGTGGGTGTGTTTACAAGGGGCAAATTCATTCGGTGAACGTTATGCGTATTAGAACAGTCACACTAGTTAATATTCACTAGCCCTTCTCCTCGCTCCCTGGACGATCTGGAGTGGAGTGGGAGGTGAGGGATGGAGAGCGGGTGAAGGAGGAGGAAGGGAGGGAGGGAGGGAGGGATGGAGAGGATTGGAGTAGAGGTGAAATGACTGAGACTCATAAGGAAAGGAGAGTATAGAATGTAATATCGAGTGAGAAGAGAAGTGTGTGTGTGTGTGTGTGTGTGTGTGTGTGTGTTGGCAGAGTGTACAGTGAGGAAGAGGGAGGGAGGGAGGGAGGGAGAGAAGATGGTGGGAGACAAGGAAGAAAAATAGTCCATTACAAGCCCTGCATCCGATGTACCAATTAAAGAAAGGAAGAGGCAGACAGACAGACACAAAACACAAACACAGTGTAAGACGAGAGAAATAGAAAAATGAAGCACCAGTTGATGATGATGATGATGATAGTAATAATGATGAAGCCACACAGGATGATGATGATGATGATGATCGCAACAACAGGAGGAAAGAAAGATGAAGAGGGATGACCGAGCGAGCAGATGGCATGTCGTCACAAATTTCCTTCCTTCCTCAACACGTTATCAACACCATTAGCAAAGCATTCCGGGGCTCCGTTAAGGGACCCTGTAATCGTGTATAAGACCTGGGGCTTTTGATTCCTCCTGACTATGCCATGAAACAAGATCCTTTAAGTAGGTGGTGTTTCGTGGCAATATTTGTAGGATTCACTTGTCTCCAATTTTCTGACTACATTAAGGGTGAGGTGGGGGAGCATTGGAGGTATCAGTGGAAGGCCTTATATCTCGTCTATGATAGTTATTCCCGAGAGCGATAACATCATCATTTAGTGGAAAGGTATTATCGTCATCATTATCGGGTTTATATCGCAGTGCCACAGTAGAGATATTTCTTTATAAGTTTTTGTGTTACTGGCGCTAATGTATTATAATCTAATATATTATAATGACATTGGCGTAAGATCTAATAATTAAATCTTACGCCACTATCATTATAATTAGTTTAATTAAGAGTTTCACCTCCTACATCTCCCTAGTCACCATTTCCACACAATAAAGACACATTTCATTACTAGGTCGACCCACCATAACAATCATAGGACCACTTTCAGATCTTTTAATAATAAAATACAAATACAATACAAATACAATACAAATGTATGTTAACTCTCAGCACAGCACTTTCTGATTTTCAATTATCTTCATGTGTGTCTTGCTCATCCATCAAAACTTGTGGTGCCTCATTCCAAACAACTTTACTGATGGCTTACAATAACATAACGGCTGTATTGCTATTGTAATAAGTATAACTACCGATCAGTCAAATATTCTCACAATTACTATCAAGTCTCAAAGCACAACACTCACATCATCAAGTCACCATTAAGAAGACAGATATAAAGTACACTGGTGCTCATATTATATCACCTGGTTACCATCTTATAACAATATCTCCATTACTCGTCGTCACAATCAATTTCACTACAACTTTCTTTACCGAGCAAGACTTTAATCACCTACATACTATATCACCCACATACTATACCAGCACCCCTCACCCCCACCACTATCACCAACAACGCCAATAGTTCATTAAACTCTCACCATCATCACCACGACCACCAGCACCACCAACACTAGTCCACTATACTCCCACACTCACCACTATCACCACCACCACCACCAACACTACCAATAGTTCATTATACTCCCACCAGCACCACCAACACTAGTCCACTATACTCCCACACTCACTACCACCACCACCATTGTTCCCCAGTCCATATCAGTCTTCACACAGAGCCACACAATTCCAAAAAGTGTACCGTAAGCTTTATTACACATACTAGCATCTCACCAGCCAGCCTTTCCACCATCACTGCCTCGTACTATATCTACTACCAAAAGAATAACCATCACCACTCCCACCAACCATTATCAATAGTAATACTTTTGAAATTCACTCACTATCACAGCCATACTATTATCAGAACTACTACCACCACAGCCATACCAGTACCACAACTACCACTATCCCAGCCATACCAGTACCACAACTACCACCACCACAGCCATACCAGTACTACAACTACCATTATCACAGCCATAACAGTACCACAACTACCACCACCACAGCCATACCAGTACCACAACTACCACTATCACAGCCATACCAGTACCACAACTACCACCACCACAGCCATATAGGAGTGGTAGTGGGTCAGGGGTGGCAGATGATAACAAGCCCTCGTGGCCCCCCTTCCTCCCTCACCCCTCTTTACTGTCACACCCTTCTCTATCAGAATTGGAGACAGACAGACAGACAGACAAATAGAAAAAGAGAGAGATTCAACACTGTAACAAGGCAAATGAGAGGTTGTTTTGACGACTTGGGTATCAGAGGCTCGTGCACTGTTTGTATGCCCATGATTCTGTGTGAGCTGCTGAGTGCATTAGAATTAACGCCAGCCCAGTCGGAAGCAACACAAACATAGGGCACCAAGGTGAGTATACCATTATCTCTCTCTCTCTCTCTCTCTCTCTCTCTCTCTCTCTCTCTCTTACCTACATGGACAGCTTCACCTTCCCTTCTACCTGGCTCACCACTCATTTGTAACATTCCTCACCTGTTCTATCATGAAGGTTTGGGGTTCAGAAATTGGGGGAATACTTATTATAGGTGTTCGCATCGAATGGCTGCCGAACAGTCTTCACAAATTTAGTCTAAAGGACCTGCACACACACACACACACACACACACACACACACACACACACACAGTTTATGACGTTAAGAAATCAATTAGAATCTCGCTCTTCTCTCAAAGGCTCATGAATTCAGTATTTTTTAACCAGCATTTACAAATAATACATTGTAGAACAGGAAAAATGCAACTCCGCTTAAAGTGTAACAAGTTTGCTTTGTTTCTCAGATGACGAATTAGGCAGCGGTGACTCGTGCAAACTTCAAGGCAAACATTGCTGAAATTTCTCTGCTCTGTGAGTCACCAATATCACTTGTACAGACATAATCTTATAATACGTGATGCCATGGTGTCACTTCTCACTACAGTATGTAGTGTCAAGAATGGTGTCAACTTATGTATGTCAGTGATGAATGCTAGCTGAAGTAACAGTATTGATAAATTAAGGGAGGAAGGAAATCTATCCTTCATTTTTCGTTTTTGTTGATATTTTAAAACTCGTCTTCCTCTGCGTTTGTCTGTCTAACTGTATGAATGCCCCTCTCACACACTTTTTCTCTTTCTCTCGCTTTTCTGCCAGCGACACAAACATATGCAACTCATCTAGGACACACTTCCACATATATGTCTGTACCAGGAGAAAGTGAGTGTATAAGATGTGAGAGCTGAATGAATATCATATACTTATGAAGGTAACCGTGTACACAAATATTATTCACATTATACCTTGGGTGTACAATTTTCTCCGTGCTATGGATTATTACCATTATCATACACAAACCATGCAAGGGAGAGAGGAGGAGAGTGATGGGGGGAGAGGAGGAGAGTGATGGGGGGAGAGGAGGAGAGTGATGGGGGAAAGGAGGAGAGTGGTAGGGAGGGAGAAGGAGTAAGTTTCTTGGAGTATACAGGAGTAAGTTTCTTGGTGTGTATACAGAAGGAGTAAGTTTCTTTGTGTGTATACAGAAGGGGTTAGTTTCTTGCTTGGAGTATAGAGGAATAGGTTTCTTGGTTCAGTTTTATACTCTAAAGGCAACATAGTAATCTACTCCAGTGTAGGACTATATACGGATCTGTTTGATAGCATTTGTTGTGATCAATGGCCCTCCAGTTCACCTTTATTTGATTCTTCTAAATAAATTTCTCCTTAGTTTTACGAAAATTATTATTTTTGTTTAGTTTACGCGATGCGCTATTAAAGCTCTCTTAATACTGACTTCGGTACATACATAAATACATGTATATACCGGACTTTCATCCCATGTAAAGAGGGTAGCCACGCCATATCGCACACATCAGTATTGACAAAAAAGAATCTCCCTTAACTTTTAACATAAATACGCTTTACTCATTATGAATATGAAATAACTAGGTTCAATGGACCAAGACTTGTAATTCCCTCCTTCATCCTGCCTAACTTGAAAGTTTATTGAGTAATAAATGTGAAGAGCAAACTGAAGCATGGAATAATATAAAGGTGAAAGGATACTCAAGGCAAATTGTCTGTTAATGATTCCTCCAAATTACATCAACAGAGAGAGAGAGAGAGAGAGAGAGAGAGAGAGAGAGAGAGAGAGAGAGAGAGAGAGAGAGAGAGAGAATTATGATGTAAGAATTTAACAAGAGGGTTATGCTAGGTCAGAAAGACCTTGTAGTCACAAGGAAGGAGGAGACAAAAAGAGGGACGGCAAGCATGATGGAAAAGAGGGACAATTAGAGAGGAAAAGGATCAGCTTGGGTCCAAAAGCTCGCCAATACTCTTAAAGTTCTACCCAAATCCTAGAAGGCATTAAACCTAACGGTGGAAGAGAAATGGAGAGAAGCATAGAGAAAAATTAATTAAAGATTAACTGAGGCAATAAGAATGAAGAGACACAGAAAAAACAGATAGACATACTGATAAAGTTAAAAAACAAAGAGATATAAACACCGGAAGAAAGAATAAATAAATAGGGATGAACACACGCAAAGAGAAACAGGGGAAGAGAAACAGAAGAAAGGAAACAGGCTGGTGAAAAATAAATAAGGAGATAAAATGAGAGAGAGCAACAGACAGACAGACAGACAGATGAGAACCTGAAGAAAAAAAAAGATAGTAAAAGTGGTGTACCTAAACATTTTGAAGGCAAACTCCCTCGGCTTTCTCGTCCTCTCATCAGTGTCAACACCGGGCCAACATTTTCTCCCCCAGCCCACAGAATACGGACACAAAAATAGCCGAGGGAAAATATAACGCCCTTGTACTATAACATTACATTACCCGAGGTCTATACACTTCAAAAAAATGAAAATAAAAAAATAATGCACTTAACTGGTGTGTGTGCACTGACAACATCATCGCGACTTTTAATGAGTGGATAATTATATAAGTAGGACAGAATTAGTCTCTTGGAGAATTTTTTTTTTTTTTTTTTTATTTAGCTATTTGCCTCCTTCCTTGTCCCTCAGGCAGACGAGAAGGAATAATATGGAGCGCGCGCACACACACACCTATATATTTCCAACTTAACAAATATATTTACAAGTTCATTATCGTATTGCAGTTTTTCATGACCATTCCTATCAAAGAACAACATTTTAAGCTTCATTGCTTTATTCTGTCTTGGATAACATGTCGTCTTCCCTTTAAGGGACCTTATAATGTCGTCACAAATTTGGAGGTACAAGAGTCCTTCAGATATTGCCACGAAACGCCACCTATAAGGGAGGAGCTTGTTTCGTGGCATAGTCAGGATGAATCAGAAACCTTCGATTCTCATACATGATCACAGGGTCCTTAATTACGTAACCGTACGTACAAAGGTCAGGTCGGAGACGAACATGTTTTACGCTTTTGATCCAAGACATTACTTTAGCCTGACAACAGTTGATTAATGTAAAGTTCTGTGCACGAATCTAACTACGGAAGGAATGATCATCCAAACAAGTGATGATATATAATCATTAGCATTAACGATATAGCAACACACATGGATAAACAGTGGCAGGTAAGATGTTTGTGTTTATAATGCTTACTCAATTAATCCCCCCCAAAAAAAATAAGCAATAAAATTACTGCTCTACAATTCTCTAGTCATGATGAAGTAAGCTAATGCCTATCATCTGCACGGGGTCATTAACGCAGACAAGCACAGGCGCTGACATAAGAGATCCACCAAAGCCATATTCAGCAAGTGAGTCAAGGTGTTTCTAAAGGACTCATACTCAGAGCTTGAGGGTTGTGTATTTTGTCATTAGCAGGTATTTGGCATCCCTTAGTTTGTCCTATTTTTTTTTCTCTCTCTCTCTTTTTTTGGGGGGGAGGGGGGGATGTATGAATCTGAGTGACTAATTTGAGTTTTAAAGTTGACCAATGGAATGTAAAACGGATATGGTGATTGAAACAGAAACATTTCTGAATATCTGTCATGAATCAGTTGGTGGTGTGTGTATACATATACGAGTATATATGTATATGGATAAATAGAAGCATACACTTGCAGTTTAAATAATGCAAAGAAAGCTCGTTTCCTGACCCTCTGGCTAGTACCACTGTAGTAGGAAGAATCAGTAACCTCCAATTCATCAACACTGCTACATTAAGGACCCTGTGATAGTGTACGAGAATTGGAGGCATCCGATTTCTCCTGACACTGCCACGAAACACGCTTCTTTGAAATTGGTTGTGTTTCGTGGCAATATATGAAGGACTCTTTTACTTCCACTTTTCATACAGCATCAAGGTCCCATTAAAGTGAGAATGATTCCGTACTGGAGACTAACGGTACAGCATCCCTCCCCACTACTTGATGGCATGAAGACGCACACACCTTGACGAATATATGGGAATGTAACTCTATGGTAAATGAACCACGGTAGACCACAAGTGATCAGCGTGGCGGTGGCGATGGCAAGGCGGTGGGGACCAGATGGATGTGTGCCGTGAAGGATGGTGTTGTCTGCCTCTTCTACATCACAAGCATATCCAATATACCCTCTGAAGAAAGTAAATGTAATGCGAACTGTAATATCTATCTCGGCAATATTTTACACACTAAAAATTATGCAACAAATCAGTAGAGACAGTTTATCTAAGGACTCGAACAAATTACAGAAAACAAACACAATATAGTACCTATGTTCACAAAGTTTCTCTATTGCTTCTTCAGGTTAAAGGGGTTCGAATTGAAGAAGCATAAGCGGAACTTAGTCAAAGAAGGCTGTTCCCCAGTCGGTGTTTGATTTATGTAATCCTTCTGTGTAATCTACTTTACAAATCGCAGAACGTAGAACGGAATTAGGATAGGCCTTTTGTCATACTTTATAGTCAAAAGGCGGATTGCAGCCGTAAGTGTATTGTCCAATCGAACAGCATGATATTTTCAACTGGGCTGCAGAGTGACAGAGGACACCTCAAAACCATAATTCTATCATTCTAACCATAATTACTAGGGTAAAATGGTACCAGGAATAAAGCAGTGTGAGGCAGGCTCGGTACTAAATTTTCAACCCTTCCTTTTGTCAAATATGCTGTTAATGACCAATGTACCATCAATATGCATGTATACATTTTGATATTAAATTCACAAAGGAAAGAGTAGATCACAGATCTCTTCATCTTTCACGAACTTCTAACTCTTCAATCCTAATTAATAATAATAATAACTATATTATTATTATAATAGTTAATACCAGCTAATTTTACTCGTCACGGAGAAAACCTCGAGTCATAGAGGAGAATAATCTTCGTGCAGGTTAATGGAGAATACCGTAAGATACACATCCACAAGCACAAGTAAGTTTGATGGAAAGAGAGCTATAGTTTTTCTACACTTGGTTACCTGTGTGTGACTCGTTTCCTGGTGGACGTCTCGACAGATACGTTCACGATTGCCATTAACTCTTGTCCATTTTTTGTGCGGAAGGATTCAAGTCTTATTGACAGCTTGCATCATAACTCAGTGTCAGTTACATAGCCATAATATGAGTCAGGTTATCGTCTAACTGTGCATCATTAGTCACCCTCCAATCAAATATCATAAGGAGTTAGAAAGAATAACAAATTTGCGTGTCAGTCGTTCATCCAGGAATGTTCGCTTCAAATTGCAATATTTATATTTAATCGGTGAGTTAAACAGTATAATATAAATTCATAGTTGTATTAACACCAAATTGGCAGAAATTTGACTGTATGTCTCACTCTCTCTCATTGCCTCTCTATCCCTTCCTCTCTCTCATTATAATGTCCGTCTTACCCTTATCTCCTTCTAGCCTTCTCTCATCAAAATATTCCACCTCATCCACTCTCCTAGGCTTCCCACTATAATGTTTCACCCCATCATTACCTTGACTCCTAATGCGTTCCAAAGTTTCATGAAGGAACAAAGCGTTTTATGGAGGGAGTATACCGTCGGAAAGTTTGATGTAACCGATGCCTCCAAACAAGGCCACGAAACAGGCCACCTAATAATTATTGTAAACATTCTGCCTGGTTCTTTGCAAAGGTTGTAGGAATCAGTAGTTCACCATTTCCACCAAAACAAACTACCCATTAAGTCATACACTAATTTTAAACCACATTATTTGCCTTTAACATTTTCCCAATCCTCGTAAAATACAACTTTTTAATATCCTGCAGGGCCATGTAAAACTTTCCTGTGTGTTATAAAACCCGTGGCGCTCTATTATATTTTACAGAGCGCCGTGAAAATCAAAGTAGCTCTAACATCCTAATCAAGGCCACTTACATTTCACTCTATAATTATTTACTTAGTGTGTTGTTTTTTTTTACAGTACATAATTTTAGCTTTCGTAAGTTTTTATTATTCTTGGAGGGCCATTTAAACCAAACAGTGCATTTTCTAACCGAGTGTTTGTTAATGCTTTGGGGGGTTGTATAATCCTCGTACTATTTACAGTGTTCCATAAACCTTACACTTACTTCAAACCCCTTCCCTTCCCCTGGGGGTGTGCTGCATGGCCTTGTGTATTCCCAGCCCAGGTTAATTATGAGTTTGTTCTGTGTGTGTGTGTGTGTGTGTGTGTGTGTGTGTGTGTGTGTGTGTGTGTTTGATTGTTTGTGTGTGTCCTTGTGTGTATGTGTGTGTGGTGTGTGTGTGTGTGTGTGTGTGTGTGTGTGTGTGTGTGTGTGTGTGTGTGTTTGTTTGTTTGTTTGTTTGTTTGAATGTGTGTGTGTTTATGTGTATGTGTATTTGTGTGTGTGTGTGTGTGTGTTTATGTGTATGTGTATTTGTGTGTGTGTGTGTATTTTTGTTTTCTTTACTTCTATACCTAAATGCATGGTATGTGATCCCTCGTATAATATCTATACTATAATTCTATATAAATTTTTTCATTGCTGCCACGTAATAAATATGCAATACAACAACAATCAATACCCAAATACCTATCGTTTTCTGTACTATATGAAACAATAAATACCGGTATGCTTTAAGGGACCCCGTGATGTAGTAAAAAAATAGAAGGTGAGTGAGTTTTTCAAACATTGCCACGAAACACCACCTATATTAATGGAACTTGTTTTGTGGCATAGTCAGGAGGAATCAGAAGCCATCAAGTTTCGTACACGATCATAGGGTCCTTAACAGGTCAATTTCCCCATCCTTTTCGCTACTTATTACTTCCTCCCTACCCACACCTGCCCGGCTAAATAGATATTGTAACTCTATTTTCTAAGCTCAGACCATCACCATTACTCACCTTTACAAAATAAACTCCTGTAAGTGGGTTCTCATTTCTCCATCTCCCTCCTCCCTCCAGCCTTCTCTCACCATTACCCGTTCCTTCACCATGTTACTCTCTGCCTCAGCCAAACACATGACAACAAAAGACCATGGTGTGTGTGTCTGTGTGTGTAGATTTGTGTGTGTGTGTTTGAGCAGTGACTGTGTATGTACTTAAGAATCTATGCACGTGAAGGGGTCTGCTAGTATCAATATGTAAAATCTTAAGGGACCCTGTGATGTAGTCAGAAATTTGAAGGTAAACGAGTCCTTAAATTATTGCCATGAAACACCACCTATATGGAAGGAGCTTGTTTCATGGCATAGACAGGAGAAATCAGAAGCCACCAATTCTCATAAACTATCACAAGGTCCTTAAAGAAAAGGCATAAAAACATGTAATAACAGACAAATAGAGGGATGCATTGAGTAAACAAATTTGATAGATATATAGATGGATAATAGACAAATGGATAAATACACTGATGGACAGACTGATTGACAAACAGAAATATGCGTATAATTCAGCCGATAGAAAATGTATATACATAGTAATATACACGTGTTCAATATCCTTCATAATTATACAGACGGCTTTGGGTGATCTTTTGGACGTTCTTGTGTGGACAGGTGTTGAGTGAATAGGGTTTCTACGTACCCTCATGTGTGGGTGATACAGTGTATACTTATCCACGAGCGCGCTCGTGTGTGTGTGTGTCACTACGTATAAGCGTGTGTGTGCATGTGTCACTGCGAATGAGCATGTATGTGTGCATGTGCGTGACTGTGTGTACCGTTGGGGGGTGGGGGGGGGGGGAGTGAGAGCATAAAAGCCTTGGCCTTGTTGATACGTCTGTTACAATCCACCTCCCCCGACCCTTCCATCAACAGCGGGTGACTGGCAGGCCTGTTTTACTTCCCTGCCACTCGCTTGCTCTGTTGACAAGCAATGTTCCCCCCCCCTTCCTCCCCTCACTATCCCCTGATGTTCCTTACCTTTCTCCTTATTCCAGTTCCTTCGTCTTCTTCGTCTATGTATTTTGTCTTCGTTATCATTGTCGTTTTTTTTTTCTCCTGTCTCTTTCCTCCTCCTACCTCTTCTTCCTCCTCCTCCTCGTCCTCCTCTCTTTAGCTTTGTTCCTCCTCCTCTACACATTTTTCTCTTTACATTGTCCTCTTCTCTTTTCTTCCTCCGCCTCCTGTGGTTCCTCCTGTCCCTCTTCTACTGTCTTTCTGATGTACTTCAAGTCCTCTTTCCCACATCCTCTGCTCATCTCACTCTTACTCCTCCTGCTGCTGCTTCACCCACTTATCCTCACTGTCCCTTCTCCAAACTCTTACTCCTACTTTCACTTTTGTTCCTTCTCTCCTCCTCTTTGTTTCTTCCTACTCGTTTTGTTTACCCTAAATAAATACAGGAGGATATAGTGTAAGCTCTAACCTACCTATGTTGAAAATCTCTCTTAACGATATTGTTTCGGTTACATCATATTGTAAAGTTTTGGAATTGCTTTTCTCATATGCCTTGGTCCATTATCTAATACTAAAAAGCGGTATTTAATGTCTACACTCTACAGCATTTTGTTTGGGCATATATCTAATGATCATATTCAGCTGCGGCAAACAAAGTTCTTTCTACCCTTCACCCAACACGCATCCATCCCCTTTTGATTTTCCTCCTTGATAAAAGCATCCACTCACACACCCTCCTACCTCCCTAATCCCACATATTACCATCATACCACCACCAGTCTCCCACACACTTCACCACCATTCCCATCCCACCCTCACCAGTCTAACACACACTTCACCACCATCCCCATCCCACCCTCACCAGTCTAACACACACTTCACCACCATCCCCATCCCAACCTCACCAGTCTACCACACACTACACCACCATCCCCATCCCACCCTCACCAGTCAACCACACACTTCACCACAATCCCCATCCCACTCTAGCCTATACCAATAACACTCCCATTCAAAACCAAACATAACCCACCCACTGATCTAACCCATTCACTCCCATGCATGTCACTATCTTTTCACCTTCAACGCCACTGTCCAAGTCGAACTAGATCAATCACCCTTATTACTCTCCCACTCTCAATTCCCCTACCCCATTCTCGGTGGTATTTACTGTACAACTTACCCTAGTCTCATCTCCCTTTCCCTCACCCACCCACCCCTAACTCAAGACGGCTCCCAGGCTTCAAGCTGGCAAAAGATCACACGGGGAAATAGAAATTAGCATACGTAATACAAAGCCAAACAGACAAACACCAGGGAGGAAATTAGTCCACTCACAAGATGCACGAAAAACTTCCTTGTGAGGTTTGTTTAAAAAGAAGAATAAATAGGAGAGAGAGAGAGAGAGAGAGAGAGAGAGAGAGAGAGAGAGAGAGAGAGAGAGAGAGAGAGAGAGAGAGAGAGACAGAGAGAGAGAGAGAGAGACTGACGTACAGTTTCAGTTAACCAAATCAATAGAGAGGTAGGATATAATTATACAAATTAGTATCAGATAAATACGTCTGTCGAGACGTGTGTCCGCAACTCATCATGGTGAGTTAAGCAAAGTTAACAGCTATATGGAAAAACACCTAAACTATCCAACAAACAAACAAAAACAAAGCAAACTAACTTACTGACACATTTGTTTGCATAATCCTCCAACAAATAACATACACTTACTATCTAACGAAGACTGTTGCTGCGGTAACGTGTTTCCTTCCTCTTATATAGTGGTCAAAGTTCGAGACAAGACTTGACATGCTACCCTTGGAAGGAAAAAAATATAAAGATATCGATCGCCCTTCTGTCGTTTCAGTGAGCTAATAATATAATATGAGAGTAAACATAGTAATTATTGTGTCTAAAACGGTTATTGC
Source organism: Petrolisthes cinctipes (assembly GCA_033782935.1). NCBI lineage: Eukaryota > Metazoa > Arthropoda > Malacostraca > Decapoda > Porcellanidae > Petrolisthes > Petrolisthes cinctipes. The sequence goes on along the minus strand of JAWQEG010005496.1, from coordinate 9,294 downwards.
ACCGTCAAGAATCAAAATGTACACTAAAAAAGGTATTGGTACACCTGAGTGATACAAAATAACACCAAGAATAAAACACTTGAACACACACACACACACACACACACACACACACACACACACACACGCACACACACACACACACACACAAAACCTCCCAGATGCTCACTCACAAAAATATGAATAAACTAAAATGAAACAACACCCACGCACACATTGCTACAGACCACCATAAAACAAGTAGTGCACACACAGCCATATATATGCACATACAAATACACGCACACCAAAACGGTTCCCCATCACCATGACACGAATAAAAAAAATAAGAAGATAAAGCAGAACAACAAACAAAAAAGAGAGAGGGACAACAGACAACACGACACAAGAGCAAACACCACTACAAACACCGTGGGGATAAACACACAAGCCAGCATCATGGCAGGGGCGCGGTCCCGTTGAAAAACAAGACAGGCACAAGGGAAGGACGTGGAGGGGGAGAGTTAGATTAAGTGGATAGGGAGGGACCCAAGTATTTGTAATATGTGTATGTATGTAATCAATACATCAATGTTTTAAAACAATAAGTTCAGATTGATTCCTGACGGAGCACATGGTCACGATGCTTTTACTTTTATGACTGTAGACTATTTTAGGAATACCTTTTGCGTGCCAGGCTAGTGTTTGTAAATATAGTCTGACTAAATCCAAGCGATTTTATCATGCCTGAAATATATTTTAAGCAAACATGACGACTTTTAAAATAATCAGTATTTAGTGATCCTTTTCTCAAGCAATGTCGTATTTTAAAATGTACAATGCGAAATTATTCAACTGAGAAGACACCACTGGCAGTCAAAGGGATAAGAAAGACGTTGAGTACTTACCAAAGACTAAGTTCTTCTGACTCGTTGACCTCTATGTGTAGCATCCTGGACTCTCAGTATTGTTTTGGATTCCTTAGTTCCCCTTGGCAATAGATAGACGCCTCTGTAAAAAAAGGAAACATAAGGTGATTAAAATATTAAATTTGCATATACTCTGATGAAATAAACTACTGGCTTTTGGGTTAAATGTGAGAAACAGGGCTAATGGCAAGTTTCACCGGTACTCATTTCCGTCACTTTAGTCATTAAGGGACCCTGTGATGTAGTCAGAAAATTGGAGGTAAATGAGTCCTTCAAATATTGCCAAGAAACACCCCAACACACCTATATATATGGAAGGAGCTTGTTTCTTGGCATGGTCAGGAGGAATCAGTAGCCTCCAATTTTCATACACGATTACAGGGTCCTTAAGGTGGTCGTTTCAATGTGGGGGAAATGGAGGGCTACTGGTTCCCCCAATCAATACCACAAGACCAATCCACCTCCTATCCGTAACACTGAGCCTGTCTGTCTCCTGGCATATAGCTTGGAGAAATCAGTATCCATCCAGTTCGTCCATAACAATATGATCGCTTTATGCCTGTGGTAGGTTGGTGCCCTGAGATACAATACCAGTTCTGCATCCAGTTTACCTCGCTTATTTCCTCATTAGTGTTCTCGTAGGTATACATTTCACAACAAGTAAGAGTGAATGAAGAGCTTAACAGTGCCCTTTGACGTGATGGGTGATAAGAGAGGTAAATATAGTGGATCATTGGCTTCAGTAATTCATTGTGAAAAGGTAGTATTATCATTATTCACAACTGTACAATACACGATAAAAAAAAAATATCGGTGCAATCCTCAAGTGAAACATTGACACCTCAGACGATGGATACTGAAAAATAGCTTGTTTTTCCCAGAGCATCATTGGCTGTACCGATCATTTACAGAACCATCAGACCTCTCCTAGGAGCTCTGTAGTTTTTGATCGTGTGTACAATTGGACACATGAATTCGGGATACAGTCCAGCAGGAAGATGCTCTACTCCTCCCAATGTCCAGTTCCTTAAAAGGCCGGCCTCTATGATCGTGTATGTGACCTGATGGTTTCTGATTCCTCCTAACTATACCACGAAATAAGCTCCTTCAACAATGCAGGTGGTGTTTCGTGGCAATGTTTGAAGGACTCGCTAACCTTCAAATTCCTGACTACATCACGTGGGTCCTTAGCGCCTTGTTGGATATATAGGGGGCAAAAACCATTACCATACTTGTGACGGCAATAATAAGTAACTGGCAGGCAACAGTCACTGATTACCAAAGAGGGACGAGCATCTTTTCCATGGACTGTACCAAGAATTCATGTGTCCAACTGTACATTCCTCACCTGTCACTCCATCCCTGTCTGTGCATCCAGCCGTCCTTGAATCTCTGCTTCCCTAATCCCATTATAAGTCTTTCTATTCATTTACTTGTTTCTCAATTTTCGTTTAATTCTCCCCGACTCGTTTTTATTCCTCACTTGCAATATTTCCTTTGTTTATTTGTATACGTTTCTCATTGTTACTCGCTTAACTTCGTCATTATACCTGTAAGTAATTGTAAATAGAATTATTCCAAAATATAGGGATAACCTATTATTTTACATGTCCAAACCTCAGGCAAACAATTTTTTATACATCTTTTCCCTCAGCCTAATCTTCGGCACCAACACATAACTCTTACAGAACTACGAAAATAGGCAATGCAGTCAGCATAAAAATAATGCAATAAACATTGTATTGCCATTTCAGGAAACAATTCAATTTAGCGAGTCAGGAAGTGGGATGAGTGTGGGTTTGTATGTTCATGGACGTAAAGATTATACAGACGCAAAAACATAATATTTTGTTTGTGATAATGGGTACCAGATTTTGCTCGTAAATTAGAGGCTACAGATTCCCTCAAATTATAAAAGGAAACACTACCCAAAAATAGTTGACCAGTTTCCTGAAATTAAGTGGAGGAATCAGTAGCCTCCAACTAGAAACCAAAATCATACCTCGTAGTACGTTTCAGATTACTGGTGTTTGTTTAAGCTGTAAACCCATTAAAATGTTCTAATTAACAGCGTCCATGAACAACAGTCGTAAGATATAGATATCAGAATCACTAATGATCTACGACTGACATGCTAGTGGTGTACTTAACAGTATCAACTGGCAGTGTGTGACAACTCGTCTTGTAAACTGATATCATCTACGAATTGTTAGCATAAATTACCCTTATACGGTACGTACAAATTAGATTATATACTCTTTATCAAAACGGAGAGATAAGGAATGGGACAAATTAAAATAAAATAAGTACGAGAATGATGGAGGAGAAAATGGCTTAAGAACCCCGTGATGTAGTTTGAAAAGTGGATGTTCAATAAGTCCTTCAAACATTGCCACGAAACACCACCTGCAGTATATTGAGGGAGTTTTGAGGCTGAGTCAGGAGGAATCAGAAGCCACTAAGCCTTGTATCCTTAACACTGCCAGGCTCGTCACTCAGTATTCGGACATCATTCTACACATCACACCGCAACAACCAAACGGCATGCATTTCTAATACAGTTTAATTAAGTAAATAATAATGAAACGAGAGGAACCGACACACTACGACAAACTAAGATTGTCGCCACACATGAGATATCCAACCGTATGTTCACTGGGATTCTTCTTCGAGCTGAATAACACTGTCATATAATTATCACATGAAGACAAATAGTTGCATTAGACTAAGAGAGGATTGATTGACATTAGGCGCCGCAACAACGAGGTTATATAGCGCCAGAAGGTGATAGGGAGGTGAGACAACAAGCAAAAAGGAAATAGAAAGAATAGAGGGAAAAATGAAGAACTAAATGGGACTGGCTGGGGCCGAAGAGGTGCCAAAACCCTTAAAGTATTGCCCACATCACTACAGGCAATACCTCTCTATGGGGGAGGATTAAGGGAAAAGACGTAGCTGCGTCAGATGTTCCGTGGAGAGCAACTCTATTCATTCAGTAATAATGTGACGGGAAGGGTAGGCATCAAGGCAAACAATAAGTATTAGAATCAACCAAACAAGATGATATTACAATGGTAAACATCACGTGGTATCAATTATTCACACATACCCGTGCGTATAAATATGAGTAAGTTTTTCCACCATTTGCTGGCCTAGGATTCCATTCACAGGAGGGAAAATTTGCCCATCACAATCAAGAAGTCTTTTTTCACAGTACCGTGAATTTATTACGTTGTTGAAACAAGATTACAGAAAATGAATAATATGGATTAAAGATACAAGTGTTTCAGCCCGACTGGAGCTCCGTTTAGGTATGGACCAAGAAAAACTCTTAATCTTTCGTGTCTTTAACGTGGGTGTAAATAAATATCCGCAAAACATGCTTACACGGCTCAGAGATTCATTCTATAGGTTCACAATATTAAGAGTGGGTAAGCACTATTGACAGAGACATGATCACGATGGAAGACGCACTATTCCCTGTTCGATCCGATAGCTCCACAGTGGAGGGGGTAACAGGCAAAGAAATCCTTCACCCAAGCTGGCTGTGGAAGCAGTCAACTGTCGAGACGAGCATTTTATCCAATGGATCCCCTGGGCTCCATTGATCAAGACAAGACCATTCCCGGCTTAGTATACTCAGCCAAATCAACAGAAGCTACGGTCGGTTTTTCTCTATCAGATTGTTAATGACCACAACCGGTGTCCTCAAGCTTCCTAGGGGTTAGGGGTCACGCATTAACCGGTCAGTCAGATGCAAGATAATTAATACTGTCTGTGTGGGCCCTTATCACAAGCTTCAGAAAAACAGGGTGTAACTAACGTGTTCACTGAGTCTGACCGTTCACTCTCCCGCCTCAATTTGTACAACACCGCTAATATGGAAGAAGGCTGGACCAGTTTATGTCACCAGGTCGGTAGTGTAGCCTGGTTCCCTGTTCCTGGATCTAAATGTTGCTTTCTTTGACGCTGATTCTCTATACTCTCATATACTCTGTGCTCACACTCCTTCCTTCTCAACTAATTTCTCTATAGCAATTTATCTCTTTCCTGTTAATAATTGTTCTACTTTCATATTCTAATTTTGTCTTACCTATTGATTTCCCATCTTCCTCTACACTGACAGTACAATTTACTCGTTAAAATTAAACCAAGCTTCAAAATGCATCACATGAGAATGGATGTAATGAACACAGCATCGCAGTAATCTTGTTTTATTTTTATTAAAAGTGTATTAGCTAGACTAATAATCATATGTGGATTGTGGCTTCATTATCTTCCCTAAAGGAGAAAGGAAATGCCACTTGAGGAGGAACCTTTACTGACGACTTTTAGATTCTGCTTCTTCAGGTCACAGTAGCACCAATATAATGTTCCTTCCTTAACGGTGCTGCCTTAATCCGTCCAATTATATTACACACGGAGTTACGTAATCATTAAGCAACGGCAGACGAATTTTACCATCTTTCTCCGGCTAAACACATGATATTAACTTTCTAGTTGAAGGGAAACACTCTTTACTTCCGAAAGATATGTTTTTCCACTGATTCATAAACAACGACTTATGCCAATAATAAATTCTTTAGAAATTATTATGCAGTCTGTTTTAAACGAAGCAAGAAAACATAATCGTGGTTCAATCTTTATGTTACAAGAAAACCTACGGAAGGTTCTGCGATCTTCACATCCCATCTTCCCGCACCATGAGTTCGTGTCTCAATTACCATCACCTTCTGGAGCTGGGAACACGAAGAGATGGCTCAGTGCACGTGTTGGGAATATTTATCATGTGAAGCAAATAGTGAAGAACAGATGTTGATTATTATATTTTTGGTAATTATCATAAGATTCTAGTTAAACTATACATTCTAAGCGAGGTAGAAGTGGAGCAATACCCTCTACTTAAATAGGTCTCCCTCAGTGGTTTGTTGTCTTACGAGAGAAGGAAGGTGATAATATTTTCTCAGTAAACTGAAGGTTACAGATTCCTTGAAACAAGAGACAGACCACTATCAGCACTGGGGCTCCTTGTTTCTCGTCACAATATGAAGGAGTCAGTCAGTAAGAAGCCCTAAATTCGTCCACTGTCACTAATGTTTGATAGGGTTAGATTAGGCTACGTAGGTTTGATGAGCATTGTATAAGACAGCATAGGTTAAGTTAGGGTAGGGTACTTTTATTATATTTTTAAGTTATGGGTTTGTGGCAGGTGCGTGTAAAATCTATTGGAACTAAGTACAGCACCAGTAGCAGTTTAAGGGGTTAAGGGCAGCTGGTGTGTGGTGAAAGAGGCGTTTGGTAGTGGCTCAGAGTTTCATCACCCACACCCTCACTATAATTGCTTTACTGCACTACTACTCTTTATCTTTTCTCACCTACTGTACCTATTACACTCTTTAAGTCTTTCTCATTCTGACTCTCTCTCTACGTCTCTCTCTCTCTCTCTCTCTCTCTCTCTCTCTCTCTCTCTCTCTCTCTCTCTCTCTCTCTCCTGTACTATGCTTTTCACACTCCCCTCTCAAGCTTTATCTTTGGCCACATAATTCCCTCTTCAAGGCTCCCACACTCTCTCTCTTCTTCCTTCACACACACTCTCTCTCGTCTGTCTGTTTCACCTCTGCTTATCTATATTCATTCTCAAGCAATATATATCTTTACTCACCTCTCTCTCTCTCTCTCTCTCTCTCTTCTCTCTCTCTCTCTCTCTCTCTCTCTCTCTCTCCTTTTCCTCTGGCAAATTATAGGTTTGTTTTGCAAAATTAGTGCCTTCCAAACCAAAGGCCTTATGGGAGAGCTGTGTGGGAGGAAGGAGGGCAAGGAGGAGTTGGTGGAGAGGAAGAGACTAACATGAAGAAGAGAAATAAAGAACACATCAGACGAGATACAAAAAGAAAAGATACAGAAGAAAGAAGGGGTGGCCAAATGAGAAGATGAAGCCTACGATTCCATCAAACTATGCCACCAACCACAGTGCCTTGACATATAGATGGTGTGTCTGTGTCAGTTTGGAAGAATCTGTATACTAATTAATACACCAACATAATCATGATCCATAAGAATCGCCTTTAAGATGCTTCACGATTTCTGGCCATTTTTTTTTTTTTTTTTTTAACTCCTCTTACTCTCTAAATCAGTCTCTCACGTCATACCCTCCCTTAACTTTATTCCCTCTTGAGAACATACACACTCGTACATCCCGGCAAAATTTGTTGTCGGTAATGTAGTCAGGAAGGAAATGATGAAGGGGTTTTATTTACATATCTTGCACCTCACTCTGTGTTGGAGGAGGATACTGGTTCACACGTTTTAAGGGAATATTTTGGGATTTCGGTGTATTTTTGTTTATGTTATTCGCTATTCTACTTCTCTCATTGTATATACTCGTATACTTTTATATTTCTATTAGCTGTGGGAAGTTTAAATCATGCTCTTGTTAATATTATATACCGTCAAGAATACATATATGAGCATGATATTCATAAAATTAATTGTACAGTATACGGTACATACAGTCCACCCACACTGGCAAAACAGTGAAGAAATTACTAATTATAATTATTATAAACAATAAAACAAGCTCAACATAATATTAATTAAGTTTACAAGATCTTTTCATCAGAGCATCCTGTATAATATTATGTATCTATTACGGAATAGTACTGTGTTACGTACAGTACAAACGATGGTGCTTTTGCTTTTTGTCAGTTGTACGATATTTGCAGCCTACCCACATTCATTGGCAAGTTCACATAAACAACCACACACACACTCACCACAATGATGAGGTGTTAAGAACCCTACTTCTCTTTCTCCTTGTTTGTATTTTAACTGCTTTCTTTCTAATCTCTTCATCTTAAACCTCGCTTTCCGATTTTCATGTCACATTCATTTCCAGCATTTTGTACATTTCATTTAAAAACTTTCTAGCCACTGTTTGTATACTGTCTCCACATTTATCAATCCTCATCCCTCCAATTACTCTCTCCCACACAATTTCATTCCTTCTGTCTTTCTTCACAATCACACCTACCCTTCAAATAAACAGCTCTCTCCATCTCTCATCCTTCTATGTAACCTTCACTTTATCATCCCTTCATATTGTGTTTCTTTCGCAATCTTAGCCAATGCTCTTCTCACTGATCTCCTATTTCATTCTTGCCTTCATCCCCGTCTCATCTCAATCACCTTCTCCAATTCTCTTCCCTTCAACTGACCTTGCCTCCTGCCCTGTCCTGAATCCCTGGCCTCCCCTGCCCCGCCTCCCTGCCACACTGTCATGGCCTGATGAAGCAATTAAGGCCAGAAGGGGGACAGTGAACCTCCTCTACTCGGCCATCAGACCTCCCGTCGTGTGTCCTACTCACCATCATCGTCTTAAGAGTTATAAAAATACGTACAGTTGTTTTTATTATTCCGCATCACCCACATTCACACACGTTAACATCCGCACACATTTTCAGTCACACGACAACATCACATTCACTCATAAAAATTATATACTTCACAATATGTTACGATAATAGAAAAAAATTACGGGAGTTTGTATAATGTAAACTAGTATAGTTTTGAGTATCGGTAGCTTCCATTACGCGGACATCCTTCCTCCTTAAAGAGTCTATCTAAACTGTAAGATAAGGAGAGCATTAGTGTACGGTGGCGAGCCATTATTCTTGCCACCCAAACAATATATGGGACTGAAAGCTGGCTGGCCTTACCGTATCTGGATTTTTGCCATGCTCATCTTTATACATATAAATATTTTAGTCACCATGTGTGTTAGTATTATGCAAATAAAGAAAATTGCGAACCATTGCATTAAAAAGATAAGAATACTGTAGTTGGTCTGCCATGTGTTTGCTATAATTGTTTATAAACTAATAACACTTGTAAACTTTAGCATTTACCACTATGTAAACAAAACATATAGTGAACCATTACGTTATATAAGGACACGGACACTTTGGACTACCATGTGTATATTTGTCTGTGTGTAAACAACGATACGGCTCACCATCATAATAAGACGATAGCAATGACAGGACAATAGTAGGGCAATATGTCTACTCCACTGTCTTAGCCTATCTGTCGTGGTTAAGGAGAAAGATTACTACAACATTTATAGTAGGACTCGTGACTGGACCGGTACTCTATTATAACCTCCCTGTCCGTCACCCCTCACCAAGGAAACACGGCGACCGCAAGGAAAAAGAAATTAACTCTGAAAATTCTGACGTCAAAGTAAATATAAATACGCGACCCCTTCCTGTTTGGTTAGCTTACACTGCATGGGCTTCTCGCTCTCACCACACAGCCTGCCAGCCAGCCAGTGGGGAGACGCACACGTTCATATACCCAAAAAACGAGAAAGTAGGAAAAAACGAATTAA
>JAWQEG010005495.1:32500-35000 GCA_033782935.1 Petrolisthes cinctipes | reverse complement strand
GAAAAATGTCTAGGGTAAAAAAAAAAAAAAAAAAAAAAAAAAAAATAATAATAATAATAATAAAAAGATGGAGAAAGGAATGTGAGAATTATACAGGTGTGAGAAAATGAAGGGTGATGGAATAACTGGAGAGAAAGAAAGTAAGAAAATAAAGCAAAAAATAAGAAAGATGAAGAGAGGAAACAGAAAATGAAACAGGCGTGAGAAAATGTAAGGTGAAGGAAGAAGGAATAAAAGGAGATAAAGAGAGAAGATAAAGGAAAAAAATAAGCAAGATGAAGAAAGGAAACAGAAAATTATACAGTAAATGGAGGAATGAAGAGATAATGTCCAAAGTAAAAGGGAACCGGAGAGAAATAGGAAAAAGAGAGTTTGAAAGTGTAAGGAAAAAGGAAAATTATTATCTATTATAAACACTATTGATATTTCACAGATAAACTGAACGATTGATTGATTGATTGATTGATAATAGGGGCCACAACAGTGAGGTCATATGTCACCCGAGGAAGAGGGATGATTAAAAGGTTGGACAGTAGAAGAAAAAACGAAAGAATGTGAATGAGAGGACCTAGGAAAATGCTTATAAAATGTAAAGAGGAGAGAGAAAGGAGCATAAGACAAAACTGTAAACAAATAAAAAGAGAAGGAGAGGACAAATGATAAGATAAACTGAGGACAAAGAGTGATAACAATAAATATGATGAAATAAGGTTAAATGCAATGAAAAATAGGAAGACAAAGTGAATGGGGAATAAAATGAAGACACAAAATGCGGTAATAAAAAAGGAGTGAAATAACATGGAAGACAGACAGACAGACAGACAGACAGACAGACAGACAGACAGACACAGACACAGAGAGAGAGAGAGAGAGAGAGAGAGAGAGAGAGAGAGAGAGAGAGAGAGAGAGAGAGAGAGAGGAGAGAGAGAGAGGAGAGAGAGAGAGAGAGAGGAGAAGAGAGAGAGAGAGAGAGAGAGAGAGAGAGAGAGAGAGAGAGAGAGAGAGAGAGAAGAAAAGTAAAAGAAGAAAAAAAAATCATACATTTCTCGTAAAAAAAAAAATAACAATTCCAACACATCCCTCCATCTGCCACAAACACCAGGCGGAAAACCATTAGACAAATATCAATAATAATATCACTAATAAAATACAGAATACTGCCGATAATGACAGTAATAACGTGAGTGATAATAACAACAATAATAACGTGAGCTATAATAACAATAATAACGTGAGTGATAATAACAATAATAATAACATCTGTACCGCCACTATACCTCAACCACCTCCTCAACTACCACTACCACCACTACCACTACTACCACCATCTCTTCCTCCTCCGCTACCACTACCACTGCTACCACCACCTCTTCCTCCTCCAATACCACCACTACCACTACCACCACCATCTCTTCCTCCTCCACTCCCACTACCACCTCAACCACCTCCTCCACTACCACTTCCATTCACTACCTCAACCACCTCCTCCACAACCACTACCTCCTCTTCCTACCCCTCCTCCACCACCACAACTACCACCACCACCTCCTCCTCTTCCTCCTCCTCTACTACCACCACCACCACCTCCTTTTCCTCCTCTTCCTCCTCCTCCTACCCCTCCTCCACTACCACTACCACCACCACCTGCGCTTCCTCCTCCTCCTCCTCCTCCTACCCCTCCTCCACTACCACAACTACCACCACCACCACCTCCTCTTCCTCCTCCTCTACTACCACCACCACCACCTCATTTTCCTCTTCCTCCTCCTCCTCCTACCCCTCCTCCACTACCACTACCACCACCACCTTCTCTTCCTCCTCCTCCTCCTCCTCCTCCTCCTACCCCTCCTCCATTCCTAGCTGTTCTAATCTTCCTCGACATATTGTACACACTACACTTATCATCACCAGTACCCTTTTAGAATACTCTCCTCGTATAGATTCGGATCGTTATCGCGTTGGAATCTGAATCTAAGTCATCCTAATCCTTATCATTGTCGTGCCCCGCTCTTACTCCCCTCTATCGATGCAATTATGATAACCGGGGTTTTTGGAGGCACGGCGCAAAAATACATCGGGGACGACCCATAAATTGAGGAGAGAGGTGATGCTTAGATGTGGCCCCCGTCAGACACTATATAGATAGAGTTGCAGGGCCATACGAGAAGGCGAGAATAAAATTTTTATGACAGTCCAGTCGGGAGTTCAAGCAACGGAGAAAAATCTGATCCCCTCCTGAGACTGATCAATACAGGGGTTGGAACGACTGTAGTTAGTTAGTTAGTTAGTTAGTTACCCGGAATCTGAACCCTTTGAGTCTGATATATGGGATTACGAGGCTGGAATTCACCCTTATGTGCATGTAGTCTCGTCAGCACTCGAACTCCCTAGCTCCTCCGCCTTGAGAACAGCAATCCCAGCCCAAGACCGCTACACCAAGACCCCTAATCAAGTATCAGATTCGAGTTCTGACGCAGTTACAATAATGACTTCATTTGTA
>JAWQEG010005495.1:22500-27500 GCA_033782935.1 Petrolisthes cinctipes | reverse complement strand
CCTGCTTGATGTCCAAAGTTTTCCCATCATCATCATCATCATTTCCTTTGTGTTTAGACTCGCATTTGTTTGTGTTTCTTTTTTCTGTTTGCTTATTCCCGTTTTAATGTTTCTTGTTTGTAATCCGGTCTTTGTTCTCCCGTGTTTTAATTTTCTTTTTAGTGTTTTTTTTTTTTTCCTGTTCTTGTTTTTATCCCCCTTCTTCTTGCTCTCGTTCGCCCTGTGGCATTTTTTTTTTTCCTCTCTCTCTCTCTGTCTGTCTATTACCACACCCACCCACCCACCCACCCCCAGGCCTCCTTCCGTCTCTCTTCCTCTCTTCCTCTGACACCACCAACACTACCACTACCACTACCACTACCACGACTCTTCTCTTCTTCACTCTTTGTCTCAATCTTTAATCTATTTTCATCTATATCCACAAAAACATTAATAAAACACTTACATACAAAACACACACAAACAAACAGAACACACATTCACGTCTCACACACACACACACACACAAACATCACTAACAAAACACACACACACAAATAAAGCACAGACATCACACACAAATAAAGCACAGACATCACACACACACACACACACACACACACACACACACACACACACACACACACACACACACACACACAAACACACAAACACACAAACACACAAACACACAAACACACAAACACACAAACACACACACACACACACACACACACACACACACACACACACACACACACACACACACACACACACACACACAAAACACACACACACACACAAACAAACAAAACACACACACACACACAAACAAACAAAACACACACACACACACAAACAAACAAAACACACACACAAACAAAACAACACACACACAGACACTTTCCGCCGCCATACCCACAAAAATACATTAATCAAAGCATGTGAGAGAAACCAGTGACAAAAGAGGCCCCAACCAAGACAGGAAGAGGAAGGAAGGAAGGAAGGAAGGAAGGTGTACAGCCACAATCAAATAACCACAGACACTTTCCTTCCATTGTAGTAAATTTTTTGGTAATAAAGAACAACACGTGTATGATTATGCAGCACCTCATAATAATAATTGAGGGGGTCGAGTTGACGTAAGGCGTTGTATGATTATATTTTGATATGATACTGATTTATCTGCACGATGGAACGAAAGTCTCGGTGGTTATTTGATTGTGGCCGTACATGCATGCAACCACCAACAATACGTCTCATGATTGGCCCTGCACGTGTACACTTAGGGATAACTTACGTGCAGGGCTGGGGATAAATATACTCAGGGATAGCTTACGTACATGGCTAGGGACACAAATTTAGGGATAACTTACGTGCATGGCTAGGGACACACATAATTATTCAGGGATAGCTTACGTACATGGCTAGGGACACAAATTTAGGGATAACTTACGTGCATGGCTGGGGACACACATATTCAGGGATAGCTTACGTGCATGGCTAGGGACACACATATATTTAAGGATAGGCTTACGTGCATGGTTAGGGACACATAATTATATTCTGGGATAACTTACATGCATGGCTAGGGAAAAATATACTCAAGGATAGCTTACGTACAGTTGAGCAAGTAGAAAGTGCAAGAAAAATAAGAGTGTCTATAGCAATATCTTTCAGTTCTTTGTAGTAAACCCTAGTATTTTTATCAATGAATCACTAAGACTCCAGAACCAATGTAAAGTGGAACGCGACTGACTGAAATTTTGAGTGGTAGCCAGATGTGGACATATATACTCATATTTTACCTGCACTTTCTACTTGCTCAACTGTACATACCAAGAAATACGTGGATGGATAACTGGGGACACAATGTATGGATTATATAATTTGGAGGAATCAGCTGCTCCAGATTTATAAACACTTACAATCACCTATGACCTTAAAACCTATTGTATAATCATTTCACAAGTGTGCAACAAATTTTTTTGGATTAAGAGGGTAAATCTATATAGGAATTTATTCCTCCAAACTATTTCAAGCAACAGAATGCCATTATTTTCTTTCACTGGTTCTGATTACTGACATATTTTGGAGGAATCAAGGTGCTCCAATGAACTGTACCAAAAGTATATTACCCTTTTATAATTAATTAATGCCAGGTAATTTTGTATTCAGTAAAATTCTCTTCCCCTGAGAATTAAGGATACAATGATAATTATGTCAGTGTTCGGGGACTTCAGCTTCCTTCAAAGTGTGCAACAAAACAGAAAGTCTTCCCCTCGATAATAATGTTTTGCAATTTCAAACACTTTTGTTGCAATTAGCGAGACGACGAAACATTTATCCCATCAATTGACACCCTGCATTATCGAAATGGAATTGGACATTTTCTTTCCTTCTTTCTTTCTCTCTTTTCTTCTTGTTTTTTTTTCTCTCCTTTTTTTTTTTTTTTTGGCCAACTGATTATAATATCTTGTTTTCAGTGCGTGTATTTAGCTCACTATTTTTGCTTTAATTTCCTGCGACTCATTTAAAGTGTTAGTGTAGAGAGGATGTGGTAGTGGCGGTATGTGATTATTAATATTATATAACTTTTAATATATACATATGAAGATAGAGACAGAGACAGAGAGAGAGACAGAAAGAGAGAGAGACAGACAGAGAAAGAGACAGACAGACAGACAGACAGACAGAGAAAGAGACAGACACACAGACAGACAGAGACAAAGGTAGAGACAGAGACAAAGGTAGAGACACAGACAGACAGACAGACAGAAAATATTTACTGTATACGCAATAATGTGAATGAACAGACAGATGTATTATAGATCTTCCTTACAACAAAAACTCTGTAACGTCTTCAATGTCCATGTGATCCCACGTGGTGATATGACTGGGTATATGTTATCGTCAAAGTTGGTGTGGTGTGGTGTGTGATTTGGTTTGGTTTGGTTTGGTTTGGGATGGTTGTACTATCAGAGACAAAACTCGTGTCGCTCTCTTGTCCAATGATTTTATATAACTTGTGAAACAGAATGAAAACCCCACCACATTAACGTTTATGCCCAGTATGGTTAGCTCTCTACCATATAATTATTTTCACCAGTTTTCACGACACGAGTTTTGTCTTTGATAGTACACAGGGACCATGCAGTTATTGGGACGAGTGAGGTGAAATTCTGATCTAGTTGTAACCTTAGACACTTTCTCCCGCGTGCATTTTTTTTTTGCGAGTGAACATTCTATTGAGAAAAACAAATATAAGACTCATATAGGACTAGTGTAGATATTGCTTCATTTTTGTACAATAATTGGGGAACTTATACACACTATTCAGTATACCGGTACTTTAATTAAGGGAGTCATTATATTTTTGGTACATTGGGGAGCTACTGATTCTTCCATAATATGCCATAAAACAGGGCCAGAAGAACAAAAAATAATGGTGTCCTGTTGCCTGGAATAGTTTGGAGGAATCACTTACTCCAAGTTGGCGAACACTACTACACCCGGTTAATGTTAGTATACTTTGGACATTAGTGAATATAATCGGTATACTAACTTCCTTTAATTAATCAAGGGGGAAGTATAGGGTTTGTTGTAATTCTGGAGCAACTGATTCCTCTACACTATTCCAAGCAACAGGCCACCATTATTTTTGTTCATCTGGTCCTGTTTCCTGGCATATTTTGGTTGGAGGCATCAAGGCGCTCAAATGTAACCTACCAAAAAGAGAATCTTCACCTAAAAATATATCATCATCATTTCGACGACAAAGCAGCATGAAGGTCTGTGATTCCTCTAAACTATGCCACGAAACAGACGACCCTAACGTTACTTTAAAGAAGGATGTGTTTTCTGGCATGCATAGTTTGGGGGAATCAGAGACCTTCCAATTCACCAACAAAAGAATCCCCCCTTAAGAGAGTAACAGAGACAATTATTTTCTTCAGCTTCTACACTCAAGATATATAAAGTCTATCCACTGCAATATACGAGTGTTATTTAGTGTACAAAGTCATAGAGAGATGGTCTGGAACAGGTATACCTCCTGTAATGACAACATGTGTAATGACAACAACGAGACTGGTTAAATGACGGGACATGTTTTGCTGGCGATGCTCTGTTACACAATGAACAATAACATAGAAGAATATTATGTCCTTACTCCTCTACCCCTTAGATCTTTCAGGACACTAATGCAAAAAAAAAAAAAAGGAAAAAAAATAGGGGTAAAAAAAAAAAAAAAAAGACCATCACTAACCATTTTGTGTTGTTCTCTATACCATATAAATGTTAATAATTTGGTGGTAACTCAGACAACATCAGAGCCCACGTAGGTTTTCCCCCCACCATTCAGTAAATATAAAACAAACCTATTATTCAACGACTGTCATACACGCGTGGTAAGCCAGTTCAAATATGCAGACTGGTTTTTACAAGATATAAAGTGAGTGAGTGACCTGCCCATTCAAGACTCTGACCAGTTTGTTCAGCTGACCTTACAGGCTATAACTGTACTTGCACATGATGATCAGTAACGCTTCAAGTCCTCACTCAACATAATTATTGATGAGTTTTTGTAGAGGTTTGTATGTACGAACTTAAGGTATATCTTAAACAGTACTATATATACTTCCATTAATTAAGGATAACCCGTGACGTATAGTAAGAAAATCGGAGGTTAGCGAGTCCTTCACACATTGCTACGAAACACCACCTCTACTGGAGAAGCTTGTTTCGTGGCATAGTCAGGAGGAATCAGAAGCCACCAAGTCTCACACACGATCACAGGGTCCTTAACCAACAACACACTTTGATAGACCTTTGGGAACCCCAGGGAAATTCTACAACTAGTAGAAATGGCAGTTTATTTATTAAGTACATATTCATTAATTTATTATTATTATTATTATTATTATTATTATTTTTTTTTTTTTTTTTTTTTTTTTAGGGGAAACTGGTTCTTACAAGTTCCTAGTGAATATAATGACACTGAGATCTTACTGTGTCTAATG
>JAWQEG010005495.1:5000-17500 GCA_033782935.1 Petrolisthes cinctipes | reverse complement strand
GAAGGATATCATTAAAGCACCTATAAAAACACACACACACACACACACACACACACACACACACACACACACACATACACTGAAAGCACCGTTAAGTCGCCATCAATAAACACACACACACATAAACACACACACACACACACCGAGTGAAAACAGCACCAGGAGGCTTAGTTCCACACCGTACAAAAAGAGGAAGGCCCGGTAAATATTAGTAACATGTCTGACGTCGGATTAACCCAAATGATCACTTCTTGGATTTCTGTCTGGTATATTAGGGGTTCCAGTCAGCTGCCAGTGGCTTCTTTCGCTCACAAACGCTACCACTTCTTGCTGCTCTCCCTCATCATCATCATCATCATCATAATCTAGTCCCGTGCACACCTCACCTCCTTACCCTCCCCATCCCTTCCCTTCCCTTCCCTTCCCTGCCTATCTGTTTCTTTTCCTCCCATTCCTCTACCCACACACACACACAACTCTCTTTTTCCCCTGTTCCTATCACCTCCTTACCCTCCCCATCCCTATCCTTCCCTGCTTAGCCTATCTGTTTCTTCTCCTCCCATTCCTCTACCCACACACACACACAACTCTCTTTTTCCCCTGTTCCTATCACCTCCTTACCCTCCCCATCCCTATCCTTCCCTGCCTAGCCTATCCGTTTCTTCTCCTCCCTTTCTCCACACACAACCCTCTTCTTCCCGTCTATCTCTCCCCTTCTTTCCCTCCCCTTCTTCTGCTTCCCCGTTTCCTCACCTCCTCACCTTACCCTTCCCTGCCTTGCCTATCCGTTTCTTCTCCTCCTATTCCTCCACCTCACACACACATACACACGCAACCCTCTTCTTCCTCAGTCCCTATCTCCCCCTTTCCCTACCCTTCTACCCTGCCTCACCGTTCCTTCCCTTTTCCCCGCCCTCTTCTCCCCTTGTCCCTCCTTCTGTTTGCTATACCACCAACCTCCTTTCTCTCTCTCTCTCTCTCTCTCTCTCTCTCTCTCTCTCTCTCTCTCCATTCCCTTTTTACGTCGCCTCTTCCTTTCTCTCAATCATCTTCTCTTTCACTCTTCCCTAACCATCATCTTTTCTCTTACTCTTCCTCATGTATCTTTTTTCTCTTTTACTCTCCCATACCCTTTCTTCGTCCTCTCATACCTCCCCTGTACCCCTCCCTAACCCTCTCCCCAATCATCGGTTTCCTTCTTTCCTTCATTTCTCTCCTCTGTCAAATCATTATCTCCCCTCTTTCCTTCATATCTCTCCTCTTTTCACACATTTCCCCCTCTTTTCTTCATTTCTCTCCTCTTTTCACACATTTCTCCCTCTTTCCTTCATATCTCTCCTCTTTTCACACATTTCTCCCTCTTTTCTTCATATCTCTCCTCTTTTCACACATTTCTCCCTCTTTCCTTCATTTCTCTCCTTCCTCCAATCATTATCTCCCCTCTTTCCTTCACATCTCTCCTCTCTCCACTCATTACTTTCTCCATTACATTCATTTCTCCCCTCTTCGTACTCCACTCTCCCTTTCCACTTCCTCTCCCAAACCCCACTCTCCTTCAACCTCCAACTCCCGTCCTATATCAACAGTTTCCTTCTCCTCCTCACCTTCGACATCCTACATCCTTCCTTCTTCCTTCCTTCTTTACACCTCATCCATTCCTTCCCTTTTTCCTTCCTTCTTTTCACTTTTCATCCATTCCTTCCCTTCTTCCTTCCTTCTTTACACCTCATCCATTCCTTTACTTCTTCCTTCCTTTTCTTCACCCCTCATCCATTCCTTCCTTTCTTCCTTCCTTTTCTTCACTCCTCATCCATTCCTTCCTTTATTCCTTCCTTTTCTTCACCCCTCATCCATTCCTTCCTTTCTTCCTTCCTTCTCTTCACCCCTCATCCATTCCTTCCTTTCTTCCTTCCTTCCTTCCTTCTCTCAACCTTCATTCAGTCCTTCCCTTTCTCTCTCTCTTCATTTTGCTAACCATTCCCTTTACCAATCCTCCAGTCCCTATCCCTTATGACAAACCTCTTCCCTATCCTCCCTAAATTCCCTTATTACCTTTCCCTTTGTCTCATACTTACCAATTCGTCCAATAATTTCTCCAACTTCTCATCGCTTCTTGCCTTCATCCCTCCTCCTCCTCCATATCCTCCTCCACCTCCTCCCCCTTCTCCTCTTCCTCCCCCTTCTCCTCTTCCTCCCCCTTCTCCTCCTCCTCCCCCTTCTCCTCTTCCTCCCCCTTCTCCTCCTCCTCCCCCTTCTCCTCTCCCTCCCCCTTCTCCTCCTCCTCCCTCTTCTCCTCCTCCTCCCCCTTCTCCTCTTCTTCCCCCTTCTCCTCTTCCTCCCCCTTCTCCACCTCTTCCCCCTTCTCCTCTTCCTCCCCCTTCTCCTCCTCCTCCTCCTCCTCCTCCTCCTCCCCCTTCTCCTCTTCCTCCCCCTCCCCCTCCCCCTCCCCCTCCTCCTCCTCCTCCTCCTCCTCCTCCTCCTCCTCCTCCTCCTCCTCCTCCTCCTCCTCCTCCTCCTCCTCCTCCTCCTCCTGGCCAGAGCTGGTCTTCCGTGAAATTAGTGGCGTCAAGAACCCGTTCCTTCGTTTGTTAATGCAGTGAGTCCAGGCAACACACAGTGACTGGCCCAATACACACACACACACACACACACACACACACACACACACACACACATACACACACACATATATACACACTCATATACACACACTTATATACACATGAGCACACATACACATTTGCTAGCACTCATATACACAAGCAAGATGCATGCGTACACACACATACATACACGCACGCATATTACATACAAATGCACTCCCTCATACCTGCGCGCACACACGTATGCACGCACACACACATACACACATACACAACACACACACACACACACACACATACACACACACACCCACGTGTGTCATTTTGTTATTACGGGTTTCCGGCCGGTTTTAGAGAGAGAGAGAGAGAGAGAGAGAGAGAGAGAGAGAGAGAGAGAGAGAGAGAGAGAATTATACACACACGAGACAACCAAGACAGTGTCTGAGAGAATTGCACACGACAAAGATTATAAGACTTACAAGAATACTGATAGATTGATAAGCCTATACTGACATAACAAACATACAAACACAGGACGGCATAATATGGGAAGGTTATACACAGTGAAACCAAGAATAGGAGTTATGTATTGTAAGGACAGAGGAGGATGTGGATATTATTACTGTCCTATTAACT
Organism: Petrolisthes cinctipes; assembly: GCA_033782935.1. Lineage (NCBI taxonomy): Eukaryota > Metazoa > Arthropoda > Malacostraca > Decapoda > Porcellanidae > Petrolisthes > Petrolisthes cinctipes. The sequence goes on along the minus strand of JAWQEG010005495.1, from coordinate 14,261 downwards.
CCTATCCTACCACGTCTAGGGTCCTCTTCAGGCTTTAGGATTTATTTTATTTACTTAGTCAAACGTAGAGTGAAAAGGGGAAGAGGTCATTATCGTGGAAGGTATACAAATTTGGTGAAAATGAAGATAATGATAGGTAGAAAAATGTATGGTATTATATCAGCTTCCATCATTTACCTCTCACTCACCCAAAACACATCCACTCATCCAGTTTTATATCTACCACATACTTACATTTCCTTCACCCTCACACCCACATACACACACACCCTCATCCAACTTCATACCTAACACATAATTATATACATTTCTTTCACACACACACACATACACATATCCAATTATATACCTACCACCACATATACATTTTCTTCACATACACACTCCACCTATCCTCATATTCTTAACCTATCCTCATACCCTCCACCTATCCTCATATTCTTAACCTATCCTCATACACTCCACCTATCCTCATTATCTTAACCTATCCTCATACACTCCACCTATCCTCATTATCTTAACCTATCCTCATACACACTCCACCTATCCTCATTATTGACAACTACCACCATACATCCTCCTTCCACCTTCCACTATCACTCACCTTCAACCATCATTAATAATCTCCTTAAATGGCTTTCGTTTCGCCCTCTAAAGAAGGACACACACACACACACGGAGTAATAACAATAATAATCGTCAGGGGAGTGAGACAGGTGAGCAAGACAAATATTTACATCCTCCTTCCCTCCGGTCGAGATTAATGGATATGAGGTACTGATATTTGGGGGTATATTTGTCACTGTTTTGGGGGGTATATTTGTCACTGTTTTGGAGGGAGTGGGGGTTGATTTATCACGGTTGCTCACTATCATTTAACTCGGTACTAGAGAAAAAAAATAATATATATATAATTGGTTTGTGATGAGAGGGTGATGGATGGATGAATGTGTGAAGTGGATACACAGATGGGTAGATGGATGTATGAATGGACGAATGGATAGATATAGGAATGGATGGATGAATTGTTAGTAAGTGTGTGAATGAATAAATGGATGGATGGATGGTTGATGGTGTGGGTGTTAGATAGAATGTGAAAAAAAAGTGCAAAAGCCGTGGAGATATTCAAGAGAAAGGGGAAGAGGCAGAGAGGTGTCAGAAGGTGTCATGTGGAAAAGGGGAAAGTATCAGGAGGTGTCAGGAGGCAGATGAGGAGGAGTTAGGAAGGGTTAGGATAAATAGAGGAAATTGTCAAGAGGCAAGAAAAGGAGTTAGGAAGTGTCAGGCTACACAGAGAAAATTGTCAAAAGGTAGAGGACTGAGGAGTTAGGAAGGGTCAGGCTAAAGAGAGAAAATTGTCAAAAGGTAGAGGACTGAGGAGTTAGGAAGGGTCAGGCTAAAGAGAGAAAATTGTCAAAAGGTAGAGGACTGAGGAGTTAGGAAGGGTCAGGCTACACAGAGAAAATTGTCAAAAGGTAGAGGAGTGAGGAGTTAGGAAGGGTCAGGCTACACAGAGAAAATTGTCAAAAGGTAGAGGACTGAGGAGTTAGGAAGGGTCAGGCTAAAGAGAGAAAATTGTCAAAAGGTAGAGGAGTGAGGAGTTAGGAAAGGTCATGCAGGCTAAGCAGAGAAAATAGTCAATGTGTGCAAAGAGGCAAGAGAAGTACAGTATAAGTGAGTGAGTGTGTCTGCTGGAGATGTCAAGGGTCCACAACACATTCCCTGATGCACAACACCTCCAACCAGACAATTCCACCTCGTATTATATTAACTCCACAGATAAGATGCCCACAAGGATACCACCCCACCATTTGACCCCAGAGAGGCTTGGGGTGTGGGTGGGTGGGGGGGAGGGGTAGTGGTAGGGTCAGTAGAGGTCAGTAAGGAGGGTGAGAGGTAAAGTTTAACAGTTTTGAGTGGGGGAGAGGAGTGTGATAGAGGATATCTCGTGAGCTAGGTAAGCATTATGAAGGGAGAGGAGGAAGGTAAGGATGTGAGGGAGGAAGGATTGGGGGAAGGGGAGGCTGAATAGTGTCGAGTGGAGGGGGATGGAGGGAGGAGGGAGGGGAAGTTTAACAGTGTGGGGGGAAAGGGAGGGGTAATTTTACAGTGTGGGGGGGGGGGAAGGGAGGGGTAATTTTACAGTGTGAGGGAGGTGCTAGGGGGGAGGAGGGAGGGAGGGATTAACAGTGTGGAGGGGTAGGAGGGAGGGATGGCTTAACAGTGTGAGGGAGGTTAGAGGGAGGGAGGGAGAGGAGGAGGACGGGGGGTTAAGGGAGAGATGGCACACGACTCGGCCTCACAAGTGTCCATCCACACACACGGCCTCTGATCATTATAACGCAGCATCACGTGGAATTACACCCCCACCTACACCCACACAACACGAGATCATAAGATTGGAGGCTGATGTGTGTGTGTGTGTGTGTGTGTGTGTGTGTGTGTGTGTGTGTGTGTGTGGGGTGGGGGGATGCAGAGGGACAAGTGGAAAGGCGAGAGAATAATATTAATAAAAAAAAAAAGTGCAAAAGGGAATGAAAGTGCAGGTGAGAGAACCAAACAATAATAATAATAAGGGGAAGGAGCGTGGAAGAAAAGAGTGGGTGAAATGGAAAGGGGAAGAGAGGTTATGGGTGAAGAAGTGAGAGAAAACAAGTTAAGGACATGAACTGATAAGAAACCATAATAGAAAATCCAGACAAGAAAAGAAAGTGAAGGAAGAAAGGAATGCTAACACGGCTTTAATGTCAAAATGGATGGGATTAAAAGTCGAAAGTTCATATTTTCAGCTAAGATGGTGAAGATTCAACACTGTCAAGACAACCCGTATAATATGTTTAGTCGAAAGATATAGTGATCAAAAGCACCAAATATTCATGTATGTATGTATCATTAGTCAAGACATTTATTAGTGATAGAAAACACTAAATATTACTTACGTCCAGAGTTTGTTAAGGTGGTAATTCTTTTTTGGTACATTGGAGTGACATGATCCCTCCAAAGTATGCTAGGATACAGGACCAGAAGAGCAAAAATAATAGTGTTCTGTTGCTTGGAATAGTTTGGAGGATTCAGTTGCTCCAGATTTGCCAAAACAAAACTTTCCCCTTAAGCAGTACAAGTAACATGTAATAACAACGACCCATTCTTATTGGACAGCTGTTGAAAAAATGAGTAAAAATGAACAGAGAGAGAGAGAGAGAAAAAAAAAATACTGTATAAAAGAAAGTGACGATATAGGAAGGAGTAGGACGATTGAGGACGAGAGAAAGAAGGAGGGACGAAGAATAATAATAATAAGAAGAAGGGTAGAAGTTGAAAAAAACACAGATAGTTTCAACAGACGACAAAAACTCTAAAAATAAATAAATAAAAGATAAAACAAAACCACCTTGGAATTCTCTAGCGGCCTGTCTCAAACACCGGCCTCTCTCTCTCTCTCCCTCCCTCTCGTCACCCCGCCACTCGTCCCTCTGAAATAATTAAACACCAAAGGAAGAACTACACTGTCATTTTCACACTCGGATTATCAATGGAGAAAAATTACGGTTTCCTGATTGGCGGGCTGGTCTGTAAAGTGGAACATAATAACACGTATTTCCCCTCAGTTTTATGAAGGTTGGGGCGCGGTGGGTATCTGTTTACAGGATACACCAAGTACCCTGCTGTTGGGAACCTGGGTAATGCAAGACGATGGGAATACCTGGATACCTACCTACCTACCTACCTACCTATCCAACGCCACTACTATTACTACTACTACTACTACTATAGACTACTGCCACCGGTACTACTACTACAACTATTACCACTATCATCAGAACACTCACACCCTCTCTCGCCACCACTACCACCACCACCAACCACTAACCAACAACACCATCACCACTACTACTGCCACTACCACTACACTACCACCACCACCACTAATTCCCACGTTAAATGGCTTCTATGAGTGGGTCCCGGGGTGGTGATAGAGGGGCGGGAATGAAATGGGGAAGGTGAAACACTAGACCTCAGCAGACAACAACGAAACGATGTAGCCCTGGATGATAAAATGGAGTAAGAACGTGCTATAAAAAATATGAAACAAACAACAGTAGCATGTGGTACGGTAGGAAGGGTATAGTAAAAAAAAAAAAAAAAAGGTCATATACAACAGGAAGGAAGATACTAAAGCACAATATCAGATTATAAAAAAAAAAAAAGTATACTCTTAAAAAGATGTTCGGAATTCGTAAACAGCTTGGGAACGAAAATCTTTGAGTCATCGTCAACAGTATATTTGTATTGCATGAATTGGCAGAATTTTTTTGTTGTTTTTACAGTCTACTGAAGACCTGCATATTATTCCATTGGAGCACCTGATTGGTTCAAGAATAAGAGAGTTCGCCTCGTAACACTTTAGATAAGAAACTAAGAAACGGTTCGATCCTCTCTGCTGCACGTAAGCCGTAAATGGGGACGGGTCGAGTCCTCCAGTAACGGCAAAAGATAATAAAAAGCTAGGAATGTTTACTGTGAGTTTCTGTTCCAGACTAGGTGGATGTCCAGTGTTGGTAGTGTTGTGTTGGGAGTTGGAACATCTTTGGTCTGCCCGAGTCCCCACATGGTAGATTTGCTTCGCTATATAGTGTGACTCAACTACTATCCTTCCTTCCTTCCTTCCTTCCTTCCTTCTCACGTTTATCTCCTTACCCTTCCACCTCCCCCCAGCTCCTTATCTCCCCATACCATCCCTCTCCCCATTTCCCTTTCTCCTCCCTATCCTTCCCGTGTTTCTCTCTCTTCCCCTACCCTTTCCTTCCCTTTCCTTCCCTACACACGCACTGTACCGTACCATCCTGCATGGCCGAATTTATGCCCAGGAGTCACTAATTTGCATATCCACGTCGCTACTACCTGCCCCTGATTAGTGTGTATGTGTGTGTGTCTGCATGTGTGTGTGTGTGCGTGTGTCTGTGTGTGTGTGTGTGTGTGTGTGTGTGTGTGTGTGTGTGTGTGTGTATGTGTGTGTGTGTGTGTGTGTGTGTCTGCGTGTGTGTGTGTGTCTGCGTGTGTGTGTGTGTGTGTCTGCGTGTGTGTGTGTGTGCGTCTGCGTGTGTGTGTGTGTGTGTGTGTGTCTGCGTGTGTGTGTGTGTGTAAGTTAGAATATAATCATTTAACGTTTTTGTGTGTATTTATTATTTATATGTAAGAGCACATGTTCTTTACCTTGTGGTGGTGTTGTGTTCTCTACAGACCACATGCACCAGCTGTCTGTCTGTTCGTCCTTGTCTTCCAGTTGTCTATGCCTTCGTCTGTACTCCAACAAGTATCCAAAAACATTCCGCATTTTATATTTTTTTCCCTCCACCCACACCAATACCACAACAACATACAGGCTCCTACTACCATCACCATCATCACCATCACCACCACTACCATCCAACACAGTGTCCCTTCCTTCCTTCCTTCCTCCACCACCATCATTCAACCCCCCCCCCCCCCATCACCACCAACCAAACTCCTCCTTCCCTAACTTTCCCTCCCCCATCCTCCTCCATGACTCCCAACACCACTAAGGCCCCACCCCCTTCCCTTCCCTAAGATTCCCTCCCCACCTCCCCCATCTAACCACCCACTCCACTATTCCTAACACCACACCCCGTCAACTCCCCCCCCCCCCCCATTTACCCCAGTCATCCCCCCACTATCCCAACACCACCAATGTCCCTCCTCAAGTGTCCCTCCTCCCATCCTACCACCCTATCATTCTTCACGACTTCCATCCCCCCAACCCCGTCAACCCCCCCCCCCCATCCCCCTGCCTTGACGTGTTGGACAGATGGCCGGGGGACTGACAGGTGATACCCGTCCCGTCTCACCTGTCGTTAGCATCATTTTGCCTGGGTAATATGGAGGGATTATTTAATTTGAGACAGGTAATAGGCGGATAATGAGAGGAAGTGGACCAGATTTGATTGACAGGACAGATACTAGCTAAACTAAATTGGATAATTGTCATTTGATAGTGCACTAAACACACACTTGCGGTGAATTTGTCCGAATTAGCAAAGCCTTATAGGGAGTGACTGATCGGCCCTCCAGATAGATACGACACCAGGAGTGATTTATTCGTCCCCATGCTGCAAGATTAACATTGTTGATATCCCTTCATCACTGTCTTCAAGCGGTGAGGTGTGTATAATCTTATTTATTTTAATGCAGAAGAACAAATTGCTTCTTCCTCGATACATGAGTCACTGGTTGGCAATCATGAAGCCACTTCTCTCTAAGCCAAGCAGCAAATTTGTTCTTACTGCTGATCAACACTGCCGATACAGCCTCATCATTGTCTTTAAATATGACTGTGTGTGTGTGTGTGTGTGTGTGTGTGTGTGATAATTTTCTTTATAGATTTCTGTGTGTGTGTGTGTGTGTGTGATCATTTTCTTTATAGATTTCTGTGTGTGTGTGTGATCATTTTCTTTATAGATTTCTGTGTGTGTGTGTGTGTGTGTGTGTGTACCTTTATTGTTATTATATCGATCCGCATTTTTTCCCAATTCTTAGAACATTTAATTGGTCGTTCTTTACTTACGTGTACACTCGCAATCCAAAATATGTATCCAGGCTTGCTTCGAATAGCCTGATCGAGAGTATTAAGCGAGCTCAAGCAAATATGAAACAGGATAAACGTTGTAATTGGTTCAGTAGTATGTCAAAGGATTCGAAACTTCAACAAGACCTGGATACAAATTTTGGGTTGCGAGTGTACATGAAGACTGAAACTCAATTCTTTGTTTCCCCTTACCACCTTCTCCACACACATCTCTACTACTGTACACACTCCACACGCCTCCCTCCACCTTCCTCACAAGTCAACCCTAGCTCCCAACATCTCCACGCTTCCAATTCTCCACAATCCTGTCGTAATAACCATCATTGTCATCACGAACTTCATTATGGGACCAGCCAAAACAGACTCTGAGGCTCCTACTTGACACCTGCCTTACTGTTTGTTGTTAGTCGACTCCAACCCACTCTGGCAAGCTTTCGTTAACACACACACACGCACGCTTGCACACACACACATGCTTGCACACACACACGCACGCTTGCACACACACACACGCTTGCACACACAAACACACACGCTTGCACACACACACACACACGCACGCTTGCATACACACACACACACGCTTGCACACACACACACACACACACACACGCTTGCACACACACACACACACACACACAGGCTATACTCCAATCCCGTCCAAATTAAATTAATGTTGTGGTCCTGAGTATCGGTTTAGAGCCTTGAGAAACGAGGTCCCAGTTTTGTCCCCCACGAGAACGTTTGTTTTCCCTGGCCCCTTGTTGTTATTACCGTTGTCACACTGTTATTACCGTTTTTGTATACTGTTATTACATTGTTCTTAAGGCTGGAGAGGGTGGATTTTTTGTTGTTGTTGTGATAATTACTGTTGTTGATTTCTGAAGGACAACGGGGCCTGGTTTGGTAAGTGGAGAACACACACACACACACACAGAAACATACATACAGACACACATAAACATACATACACACACACAAACACACAGACAGACACACACACACATAAACATACATACACACACACAAACACACACACACACAAAAATCAAGTAACTGAAGCACTAAAGTATTATCTGTTTTTCCTGACTGACACGAAGTTAATTAAATATGAAATCCTTAACCACAGACCACTTCCATGGATTCATATTATAATGTTCCAGGCAAAAAACGTGACGTAACAAATAAGTGAAACTGTAACGCCTCTCAACCACAAATTACTACTCTTTAAAACGGGGAGGGGGGAGGGGTCATTTTTTGAGTGGGTGCTTTGGAGTTTACGTAGCTCTCAAAACACTGCAAGATAATAGATGCCCCTTCCTTACTCGAACGTATGCTGCATTAGATGGGGTGTTTTCTGGTAATGTTTATAGGAATCAAGATCCCTCCAATACACACAACACAAACGACCCCCTCTTCCTCTAAGTAGTGTAGTGACCGGACCAGACAGAGAGATAAAGGCAAATCTCAAGACTGAACCAGTGAGGTACCCTTATGGCTCATTGGTAGAGTTTCTGTCCGACATCGGTCTGGTACCGGATTCGATTCCCCTTGGATACGTCCTGAGATTTTTAATAGATCAATTTCTGTCTACTACAGCAGGAAAGGGAAGGCAGAATGTGTGGGTTGCCACACGCTTCTACACACACTCCAATCCCGTCCAAATTAAATTAATGTTGTGGTCCTGGGTATCGGTTTAGAGCCTTGAGAAACGAGGTCCCAGTTTTGTCCCCCACGAGAACGTTTATTTTCCCTGGCCCCTTGTTGTTATTACCGTTGTCACACTGTTATTACCGTTTTTGTATACTGTTATTACATTGTTCTTGAGGCTGGAGAGGGTGGATTTTTTTTTTTTTTTTTTATGTGATAATTACTGTTGTCGATTTCTGAAAGGCAACAACACTGCAAGATAGTAGATTCCCCTTCCCTACTCGTGCGTACACTGCATGAGGTGGGGTGTTTTCTGGTAATGTTTATAGGAATCAGTATCCCTCTAATACACCCAATACAAACGACCCCCTCACCCTCTAAGTAGGAAAGGGAAGGCAGAATGTGAGGGTCGCCAGGCTTCACTTACATATCCACAAAATACATATTGTAATTATGACCCCCTCAGCATCTAAGTTGGAAAGGGAAGGCAGAATGTGTGGGTCGCCAGGCTACACTTACACATCCACCAAATACATACTGTAATTATGACCCCCTCAGCATCTAAGTTGGAAAGGGAAGGCAGAATGTGTGGGTCGCCAGGCTTCACTTACACATTCACCCAACACAAAATTATGACCCCAACTCACCCTCTAAGTAGGAAAGGGAAGGCAGAATGTGAGGGTCGCCAGGCTTCACTTACACATTCACCCAACACAAAATTATGACCCCCTCACCCTCTAAGTAGGAAAGGGAAAGCAGAATGTATTGTCGCAATTCTTCACTTACACACACACGGGTACTACGACCTATCTGGGGTAAGATGTCATATTGGGGTAAACTGAACGGAGGCGACTTCATAAAAGACTCTTATGAAAAACGTCATATGAGTGATAGGCTGCGTATATTTGTTTTTTGAGATTAAAAAAAGTTCGCTTTAATAATGGTTCTCAGTGTTTCAGGGGAGGGAGGAGGGGTTAAGTAGCATTTGTGTGTGTGTGTGTGTGTGT
>JAWQEG010005495.1:0-2500 GCA_033782935.1 Petrolisthes cinctipes | reverse complement strand
GTGTCTGTTTCTGTTTGTGTCTGTATTTGTGTGTTTGTGTCTGACTCTGTTTCTGTGTGTGTGTGTGTGTGTGTTTCTGTATATGTCAGTTTCTGTTTCTGTGTGTGTGTGTGTGTTGTGTGTGTGTGTGTGTGTGTGTGTGTGTGTGTGTGTGTGTGTGTGTGTGTGTGTGTGTGTGTGTGTGAGAGAGTATTTGATGGCTTCACTGACTCCCCCATCCCTCACACTTTCCAGTCTACTGTTCCCCAAACTACAACTCCATTCCACATACAGTACACCCTTTCCCCACATCCTCCCCCCTCCCCTCTCTTTCACACGCACATACCCTTTTTCTATCTCCTTCACCACACCTACTCCCTCTGACACACCTACTCCCTCTCACACAAACTCACCTACACTCCCTCTCCCTCCCACACATCCCACAACTCTCTAATATTTACTCCCTTACTTCTCCCTTACTTCCACTATCCCTAACACACACTCGTTCTATTCCATTACCCTCCCCTTTCTTTCTCTTTCTCTCCCACATACTTCATTTATTGTTTCTCTCATCCCCCATTCATTCACACATCGTTCTCTTCCTTTATCACCCCTCTCTTTCTCTCTCCCTTTGTTTCTCCCTCACACCTCATTCATTGTTCTTTCTCACCTCCTCCCCTTCTCTGTCATCACCAACACACAAGAGGCGACAATGGCTTCCTTCCTCTTGATAACCCCCTCCCCAATCGCCCCATAACACCCCCATCATCACCCCCCCCCTCCCCAGCCTGCAGGAGGGGGTAATTATGGCTCGGTAAATTTGATAATTACAGGACATGCGTGACGCTTTCATTACGAAGGTTGTGTTGAGTCCCTCCCCTCCCCTCTCTCTTTTTCACACACACACACACACACCCTTTACCAACTTCACAACTTCTCACCACTGGTACTATACTCTTCTTCCCTTTCTCCTGTCTTCATCCCCCCCCCCTCCACTCCACCACCACCACCATACACACACTCTCCCTCCACAACTTACTAACCTTTGCATTTTCCTCCTGTACCACTACCGACAGACACACCTTGCTATCTCTATTATTTTCCCCTTTTCTGTCTCTCTCCTCCCTTTCCCCTCGTCTCCTCACACTTCGCCTACCTCCACATCACTCCCCTTCTATATCTCTCTTCCCTCCTCCACATCCATTCATTTCCACCTACTTTCTCTCTCTCTCCCATTCCACTCTCCTTCTCACACTTCCCTTCATACTTGACCTAACTTCATTCTTCTACATGCATATACTGGAGTAACTGGGCCTCCTCTTTTCTTTGTCTCCACGTCTCCTCCAAAAAACTGGCACTCACCTCCCCTCACTCATTCTTCCCCTCATCTTATCTTTTCTCCTACTCCATCTTCATATCACAATATCTTCAACTCCATCCATCCATACATCCATCCATTCATCCGTCCATCTATTTATCCATCCATCATCCACTTCACCTTAAACCTCCTCCCCTCACTGACTCATCTCCATCCATCCATACATCCATCCATCCATCCGTCCATCTATCTATCCATCCATCATCCACTTCACCTTACACCTCCTCCCCTCACTCACTCATCTCCATCCATCCATCCACCCACTTCCCCTCAGCCACTCACATCTACACCCACTTTCCCACACCCATTCTACATCACACCACCTCAACCCACCCATCTACTCACATCTCCTCCACCCACTTCCCCACACCCATTCTACATCACACCACCTCACCCCACCCACCCACTCACATCTCCTCCACCCACTTCCCCACACCCATCCTACATCACACCACCTCACCCCACCCACCCACTCACATCTACACCCACTTCCCCAACACCCATTCTACATCACACCACCTCAACCATCCACCCACCCATCCAACCAGACAGTCAGCCAACAACCCAACCCGCCCCGCCACGCCACGCCCCCTCTCATGCAGGTGTTGGCAAGTGTCACCCGGATCTGTTTTTATGCCACCAATGGGACAGGAGAGGTGGGATACTTCACGTGATGTGTATATAATTACCTGGGAGCCTCCACCTGGGCTATCATCCCCTTTGTGCGATTCCTATCAGATTTTTCCTCCTCCTCCTCCTCCTCCTCCTCCTCCTCTTCCCCTCTTTCTTTCCTCCTATTCTTTCCCCATGCCCCCCTCCTACTCTTCCCCTCCTCCTCCTCCTCCTCTTCCTCCTCTTCCCCTCTTTCTTTCCTCCTATTCTTTCCCCATGCCCCCCTCCTACTCTTCCCCTCCTCCTACTTCTTCTCCTTCCCTCCTTCTCTTTCCCCTTGCCCCTCCTTCTCTTTCCCTCATTCTCATTCCCCTTGCCCCTCCTATTCGTTCCCTTCTCCTTCCCCTCTTTCCCCTCCTACTCTTTCCCCTCCTATCCCTTCCCCATCCATCTTATCTTCCTCTTTCTCCTTGTCCTCCCCCACTCCACCAATAGTGATAGATTAGTATTTACTGGCCGTGTTCGTTGTCT
>JAWQEG010005494.1:0-58943 GCA_033782935.1 Petrolisthes cinctipes | reverse complement strand
GTAGAGACTTGAGGTGACGGAGGCGCTCCTTTCCATTCACCCGGACTGTCTTGAAAGCCTCCTCACGCCGACTTAGGCTTTAACACCACACATGTACACACACTGGACACACACACACACACACACTGGACACACACACACACTGGACACACACACACACACTGGACACACACACACACTGGACACACACACACTGGACACACACACACTGGACACACACACACTGGACACACACACACACACACACACACACACACACACTGAACACACACACACACACACACACACACACTCACAGAGAGAGAGAGAGAGAGAGAGAGAGAGAGAGAGAGAGAGAGAGAGAGAGAGAGAGAGAGAATATTAGCACACCAAGTACGGATAATGTAATATTGTAATAAGAATCTATTAACTATTAAAGGTGCTTTAGGTGCTTTACACACTCTACCCTCGTTTACAGGGTGTAGCATTTTATTGTAAAACAGAAGGCAACAACTTCCTCCACGTCACACCACATGACAGCAAGCACTCTATATTCCGAGGGAAGCTAGCTGTTTCGTGACATATATTGAAGGAATCAGTTGCATCCCCGTTCGTCCACATCTTAATATGACATCCTTTTAAGGTGGTAATTATTTTTTGGTACATTGGAGTGCCTTGATTCCTCCAAAGTATGCTAGGAAACAGGACCACACGAGCAATAATAATAATGGCGTTCTGTTGCTTGGAATAGTTTGGAGGATTCAGTTGTTCCAGAATTACCAACACAAAACTGTCCCCTTAATAACACCATTGTGAGACTCAATATATATATACACGGTGTCATTCATTTAGTCAACATCTTATTAATCCCTCTATACGGTTCCTGCTCTCCTTTAATCCGATTACTGAGGTGTTCAAAAGATCAGACGGTATTCGCATCACCAATAACAAACCTCTTTAACGTCCATCTTGAGGGGAATTAGAATTTACTGAAGCTGTACAAGGTGATATCTGATGACCGGAGGATTGTGAGGATTTAAGAACTGCGGTTTTGTTCATTTATACTTGAATGGAAAGAAGGAAGGGAGCAAGAAAGGAAGGGGAAACTAGGAAGGAAGAAAGGAAGAGAGGAAGGAAGGAAGGAAGAGAGGAAGAAAGGAAGAGAGGAAGGAAGGAAGGAAGTGAGGAAGGAAGGGAGGAAGGGAAGAAGGTAGTAAGTGAGGAAGGGAAAATGGGGAAGGAAGGAAGAAGGGAAGTTAAATGAGGAAGGAAAATCTGGGAAGGAAGGAAGCAAGGAAGTGACGAAGGGAAAATGAGGAAGGAAGGAAGGAAGGAAGGAAGGAATGGGGAAAGGAAAATTGGGGAAGGAAAGAGGGAGGAAGCCAGACATAAAAGAAAGATTAAAAAGAGGAAAGGGAAGGCAGCGAGGGAAGAAAATGAAGAAAGAATAAACGAACGAAAAAAAAAAAAAAAAGGATGGAAGGGAGTGAGGGAGAGAAAAGGAAAGTTACGAAAAATGGAAAACTAAAGAAAAACAAGAATACCAACACACACACACACACACACACACACACACACACACACACACAGGAGGAGGAGGACAAAGGGACTGAAAGTGACCAAGATGCAGACCAACCGAGGGACGGGACAATGAAGGAAACATAACGATGATGTCCGGATTATCAGTTGTGACAGGTGGGTGGTGGTTGTGGTGGTGGTGGTGGTGAGGGTGTAATGGGGTGGTGGTGGTGAGGGAGTATTGGTGTTGTGGTGGTGGTGAGGGAGTATTGGTGTTGTGGTGGTGGTGAGGGAGTATTGGTGTGGTGGTGGTGGTGATGAGGGAGTACTGGGGTGGTGGTGAAGGAATATTGGGGTGGTGTGGTAGTGGTGGTGGTGGTGGGTGGGGGAGTACTGGGTAACTTTTAAGAATACAAAAGTAGAATACTATGTCATAATGCAAGATGTGTCAACAGGGCTAAAAGCTTGAGGAGTTCATTGTGGTGTTGGTGAGAGAGTGAAGGTGTGGTGGTAAATAAAGTATCATAATGTTGTAGTTGAAAAGCACAAGTGTTTCAGTGTTGTAGTATGGTAAATAATGTATTATAAATGTTATAGTTTAGAAGCACAAGTGTTCAGTGTTGTAGTATGGTAAATAGTATATTATAAATGTTATAGTTTAGAAGCACAAGTGTTTCAATGTTGTAGTATGGTAAATAATGTATCATAAATGTTATAGTTTAAAAGCACAAGTGTTTCAGTGTTGTAGTCGTGTCCCTGTGAGTAACATTTATACTGTACACAACATCGCGGTATGATGAGGAAAAATAAAGAGGCTCTGGTGAGGACAAGTTTGCGATACTAACAAGCGCCTCACAACGCATACACATACACACATACACACACACACGCTAAGTTCCACCAAAGTTCTGTCAAGAGAGGGAAGAGGGGGATGTGTGTGTGTGTATGTCATGAGAGAGAGAGAAAGAGAGAGTGTGTGGGTGTTTGTGAAAGAGACTGTGTGTGTGTGTTTGTGAAAGACTGTGTGTGTGTGTTTGTGAAAGACTGAGTGTGTGTGTGTTTGTGTGTGTGTGTGTGTGAAAAAGAATGTGTGTGTTTGTGAAAGACTGAGTGTGTGTGTGTGTGTGTGTGTGTGTGTGTGTGTGTGTGTGTCCTTCACATATAGCATTTGTTTAACTCTAGCTACGACTAACTCTTGTGCAAAATTTTTATGTGTCAGTCTCAGTCGTCCAAGAATGTTACCCAAAACGTACCGATAAATTATATATACTGTATATATATATATATACACAGTATATACCCAGTACGAGTTGAATGGATTAGTTATATATAAACCTTTGGACAACACTATTTGTATTTGATGATCTTTAATTTGAGGCAGGGCACATTTAACATTTGAAAATCTAAAATAACATCACTGCAGAGATCTAAACATTTTCTGTACGTGTATATATTTTCAAGACTCAGAATAGTTCGTGAATTATTGCCCGTGACTGACTGACTCTACTCACACACACACACACACACACACACACACACACACACACACACACACACTCCATCCTTATATAGGCCTTAAAAAAAATATATATACATACATCTAGTTATATAGACACAGCGAAACAAACATTTATTATTATCCCTTGGGTGTCAAACTATGCTCTATATATATTGGACCAGCCAGGGATACACCTAACCAATACGCTCTTTATTTGTTTACAAGGCAGCGGGAAAAGTTACTGTTTGAGTCATTAATTAGAAGCGCTTCCCGATGATTTGGTGAACATTTTGGTGTGTTTAGGTTTAATTGATGTGTTGTGTTGTGTCGTGTTGTGTTGGCTGAAAGGTTTCCATTGAGGCCTCGAATACTTTCTATACATTTAACTATTCATCTATTTTGTTTTTATATTCGTCCATTTATTTATTTATTTATTATTTATTTATTCATTTATTTATTTATTTAGTATCTATTTTTTTTGGCAAAGGGAATAAAAAGAGAACATTTAATAACTGGATAAATACTATTTCATTTAACCCCAACTCAACGTTTTATAATATACCTGAAGATATAAATTTTTTTGGAGTAGGCTATATTGGTGGGCTACTGATTCCTCCAAACTATGCCACAAAACATATACCCTTATTAAAGAAACATTAGGGTCATCTGTTTCCTGACATAGATTGGAAGAAACAGCAGCCCTCAAATTTACCAAAAAAAAAGAGCTTCTTCCCAGTAAGGACCGTGTGATCGTGTATGAAAATTGGAGGCTTCTGATTCCACCTGACCATGCCACGAAACAAGCTCCTTCCATATAGGTGGCGTTTCGTGGCAATATTTGAAGGACTTGTTATTTATCTCCAATTTTCTGACTACATCACCGGGTCCCTTAAATGAAAAATTCTGCTATCGGTCATCCAACCACCCATATGAATGAAGTAATGTTTTCACACTATTTTTGGTCAAGGTCTTACCATTCATTTCGCTTTTATTTTATTATTTTCATTCATTCTTTCACGAGTAGAGAGGAGGAGGAGGAGAGGAGAGGAAAAAGGAGATAGTGGAGAGAGGAAAGAAGAGGAAAGAGGAGAGATGGTGGGAAGAGGAAAGAAGAGGAGGAGGGGAGAAGTGGAGGGGAGGGGAGATGTGGAGGGGAGGGGAGATGTGGAGGGGAGGGGAGATGTGGAGGGGAGGGGAGAAGTGGAGGGGAAGGGAGAGGTGGAGGGGAAGGGAGAGGTGGAGGGGAAGGGAGAGGTGGAGGAAAGAGGAGAGATGGAGGGGAGAGGAAAGAGGAGAGATGGAGGGGAGAGGAAAGAGAGAAAGGAGGCGAGATGGTGGGAAGAGGAAAGAGGAGGAGGAGGAGTAACGGTAAATTAGGAGAGGGAGTATATGGGGGAGAAGAGAAAAGAAAAGAGAGAATAGATAATAAGAGAAGATAGGAGAGTACAGAAGAGAATAAGAAGGAAGAGGAAGAAAGGAGATGGATAAATAAGAAAGGAGAATAGAAGAAAAGAAAGGAAACTAGAAGAGAGGGGACAGGAAAAAAAAGATAGGAAAGAGAAGAGAGTAAAAGGAGTAAAGGGAAAGGAATATGAAGGAGAGAGGGTGAAGAAAAAGGACAACCTGGAGAAATGGTCAAAAAGTGGAAGGAAATATTGAAAGGTGATGCCACAGAAGTGAATAGGAGAGAGAGAGAGAGAGAGAGAGAGAGAGAGAGAGAGAGAGAGAGAGAGAGAGAGAGAGAGAGAGTGAGAGTGTGAGTGTGAGTGTGTGAGTGTGAGTGTGAGTGTGTGTGTGTGTGTGTGTGTGTGTGTGTGTGTGTGTGTGTGTGTGTGTGTGTGTGTGTGTGTGTGTGTGTGTAGGAAAAGGCGAGGAATATGTAGGGGAAATATGGAAGGGAAAACATTAAAGAAAATTAATAGCCTATACAGGGTGATTCAGCATTCCGTGCATTAAATTGAATGATGACTTGGTTGGCTTATTATTCTAAGCAAAAATGTCTCTATGATGAAATGTCGAATTATACATAGTTTAGCTGTTACAATACATTTATGATATTGTATTAAAGAATGCAAAAAGTGAGGGAAAACCCACCTAGATTTTGTACATCTTTATTCGTTGATCACTACAATGTACTTACTTTTGCTACAATCGAAAGAATATGTTCAAAGTATTGTTTGTTCTTCTGCAACACACTCTGTTCCTGTACTACAAACAAATGAAACATATCCTCAGAAATCTAGGCGAGTTTCCCTTCACTTTTTGCCTACCTTAATATAGTATCATAAATGTATTGTAACAGCTAAACTATGTATAATTCGTTATTTCATCATAGACAATTTTGCTTAGAATTTTCTAAGCAGATCATCATTCAATTCAATGCATGGAATACTGAATCACCATGTGTATATATATATATAATGTAGATGAAAAGATAATGATACGAATAGAGAAGGATGACAAAGCGGAAACGGGGCATAATGATACAAAGAGAACAGGAAATGATACACTTATGTCCCAAAAAATCTACCAACCTCGTACACCCTTACCCCTCCTCCCCAAACAACACAGATACTTCCACCTTGGATGGTAGAGATTCATGTTGTGACTAGAATCATAATAGAAGTTTTGACCCCTGGTGTAAATTTCGTAAACTCAGATTTTCAGGTACTAAGTTACTGTAGCCTAATCACATGGCTTGTTTTGTGTTCCTCTTTTCTTACTTTTCACACAACAAACACGGGTCTTGTGAGAATAATGTGAGAAGGCATTTTTTATTCCACAGTCACGTATGGATAATGAAAACTAGACGTATATTTTCCACAGTCAATAGTCCAGCAACAACACCTAATGAAACGGTCTTGTAAAATTGTGTGAAACTACAGTTGTTGATCTCTGTAATATTGGTTTATTAGATTCACTCTCACGGCTCAGTTTGATTCGCTCGATGCAGAACTTTTGACCGTAATCGTACATACCACACACAGACCAAGCGATTAACCTACACTGGTTCCTGGCGTCAGCGAAAATTACTTTAGAATCAGTCTGTACAAGAGAGGAAATTAAAGAAACAAGACAGAAAAGTGGATGCAACACTTAACAGCAGACAGAATTGTGAGAGAGAAAGAGAAAATAGAGAGGAAACAGTTGGTAGGAAATACACACACACACACACACAAAAATATGAGGCAAACGAAGCATATAATACAATAACAATACAGTAGCCTATGTGTAAAAACTACGATTTTGTTCAGACGTCTAGACGGACACACACACACACACACACACACACACACACACACACACACACACACACACAGGTAAAGACAGACGCGCAAAAGATTGACACTCAGACATAAAGATTGACAAACAGAGAAAGAGACAGACACACACATTGACAGAAACTCCACTTATCCAGATGCATATGAAGAAACACATGCACAACTTATTCTATTACATTACTGCTCCTCCTGGCTATTATTGGAAAAGGTATAATAAACAGAGAGGAGAGAATGGACGAGAACAATCAGAGAGACGGAAGAGAGATGGAGAAGAAAGAAAAAATAATGGAAATAGAGAACAGAGATAATAAAAAAATTGGAGAAGAGAGAAAGAAGAATGGAAATAGAGAACAGAGAAAACAAAAATTGGAGAAGAGAGAAAGAAGAATGGAGAATAAAGAAAAAAGAATTAAAATTGAGAACAGATATAAAAAAATTGGAAAAGAGAGAAAGAAGAATGGAATGTAAACTTGAGAGAGAAGAATGGAATGAAGAAAATAGAAATGGAATGGAAAAGAGAAAATAAAATGAAGAAGAGTAGAGAGAAAAGAGAATGGAGAAGAGATAAAGAAGAAAGGAGGAGAAAGAGAAAACCCCGCTGGGCCTGGAAAATCCTGGAACACGAGGGAGAGAAGACAGAGTAGAGGAGACACAGAGTAGAGGAGAGACAGAGTAGAGGAGACACAGAGTAGAGGACACAGAGTAGAGGAGACACAGAGTAGAGGAGACACAGAGTAGAGGAGACACAGAGTAGAGGAGACACAGAGTAGAGGAGACACAGAGTAGAGGAGACACAGAGTAGAGGAGACACAGAGTAGAGGAGACACAGAGTAGAGGAGACACAGAGTAGAGGAGACACAGAGTAGAGGAGACACAGAGTAGAGGAGACACAGAGTAGAGGAGACACAGAGTAGAGGAGACACAGAGTAGAGGAGACACAGAGTAGAGGAGACACAGAGTAGAGGAGACACAGAGTAGAGGAGACACAGAGTAGAGGAGACACAGAGTAGAGGAGACACAGAGTAGAGGAGACACAGAGTAGAGGAGACACAGAGTATAGAAGACAGTAGAGAAGAGGAGACACAGAGTATAGAAGACAGTAGAGTAGAGGAGATAAAGTAGAGGAGACAGAGTAGAGGAGACAGAGAGTAGAGGAGACAGAAAGTAGAGACAGAGTAGAGGAGACAGTAGAGGAGACAGAGTAGAGGAGACAGTAGAGGAGACAGAGTAGAGGAGGCAGAGAGTAGAGGAGACAGAGTAGAGGAGACACTAGAGGAGGGATAAAGGAATTAGAGGAGGCAGAGAGGAGATAGAGGATGCAGAATGAAGAGAGAATGGAGAGAGATGAGACAGAGAAGATAGAATACAGATTGAGAGGAAGCAGAGAGGAGACAGAGGAAGTAAAGAGGAGACAGAGGAGGTAAAGAGGAGACAGAGGAGGTAAAGAAGAGACAGAGGAGGTAAAGAAGAGACAGAGGAGGTAAAGAAGAGACAGAGGAGGTAAAGAAGAGACACAGGAGGTAAAGAAGAGACACAGGAGGTAAAGAAGAGACAGAGGAGGTAAAGAGGAGACAGAGGAGGTAAAGAGGAGACAGAGGAGGTAAAGAGGAGACAGAGGAAGCAGAGAGGAGACAGAGGAAGCAGAGAGGAGACAGAGGAAGCAGAGAGGAGACAGAGGAAGCAGAGAGGAGACAGAGGAAGCAGAGAGGAGACAGAGGGAGCAGAGAGGAGACAGAGGGAGCAGAGAGGAGACAGAGGGAGCAGAGAGGAGACAGAGGAGTGTCCGTCTGCCTAAATCCACCATCACCATTTAATTAAGAACCCAGTATGATGAATCCCTGCACGAACACCTTGACAAACCTACCTGACTCATCCTCATCTTGGGCGAAGGCTGTTGTCACTCCCTGCATCATCACCACCACCAACGCTGACACTACTACCACCGCCCACATCCTCCTCCTCCTCCTCCTACTACTCACGCCCACACACAACACCACCCACACCCAGGTCCCAGAGCCGCCGCCGCCACGCCCATTTTCCCTCCCGGTGTTGGTGGTGGTCAGTCAGTCAGTCTCAGAGCGAACCTTTATATTCACGTTTCAGCCACTTTAATTTCTATTTTACGTTTCCCGGGACTAAATTTCTATTTCACGCCTCTGGGATTTCAATTTCTATTTTAGGTTTTGGCGATTCAAGTTTCCATGTTGCTTTTATTTTTAACTTCAATTTTCTTTTTTAATGTTTAGCAACTTCCTTTATATTTTTATTTTTAAATGTTGGCAACTTCAATATGCTTTTCTGAAAAAATCAGTTTCTACTTTACTTTAGTGAAGTTTCTATAAAATTCAGTTTTTGCTTTGCGTTTTATCAGCTTCAGTTTCTATTTGCATTTCCAGATAGCCTATTCCTTTTTCATATTCTTACGTATTATCAAGTTCAATTTATATCTTACTTTTTCGACACCACGTCAGTTCAGATATCAAAACTATTCCATTTAATCTTCACACCATGATATTTCAAGATGAACCTTCCCTCTGACACACATCAATATGAATCGTGCTCTTCTTTCATTTATTCGCATACAGAACTTTTTTCCATTTCAATATTGGATCTCACTTTTGTGATATTTATGATAATTTTTCAACTAAGGGTTTTAACTTTTTCAAAACATTATCATCATTTTTACATTTCCTAAGCTTCATATTCTTAAGTTTCGTCAAAGTAGTTACGATCCCGAGACTTAAATTTATATATTACGCTTCCACGGAATCCAAAACTCCAGCATGCAAAAATTAGAATTTCTCTTAGTACTTTGGCTGAATAAATTAGCCTGGTGTTATTTGCCGTCAGACTTATATCATGTACGACGATACTGACACTCAGAGGGTCGGTCAATCAATTTTTCTCAGATGTCTTGACGCAGAAGATCCTGAGGGTTATGGACCCAATGATCGTGTATGAGACTTGGTGGCTTCTGATTCCTCCTTACCATGCCACGAAACAAGTTAATTCCTCTAGGTGGTGTTGCGTGGCAATTTTTAAAGGACTCATTTATCTCCAATTTTCTGACTACATCACAGAGTCCCTTCATGTACCAACAACACAAACACCTTTGCAAAGGTTGTGTTCAACTCTCAAATCTTAGGTTGCTCACACTACAACTCCAATAAGACTGAACGAGGATTTTTCCTTCACATTGTTACTGCAATTGCCCGAGATGAAACATCACGTCTCAAATACTACCAACACCACACCCACGTGTTACACAAACAATGGTTAATTATAAATTTTCACAAATATTTTCTGGTGATTTAGGCAGCACACTACGTATAATACAATATTCCAGACTGATAAACTCCTTCAATAACACTGCTTATAATCAATTATTTATACTATTACCCTCGACAATCGCTACAGATATCCTGGATAATCTTTTCCATTAACACGTCGCCACAAGCGTCATTCAGCATTGTGATATCGTGGGCTCATGGCCCAGGTGTGAAAGGGCTGTGCGAAAGAGGAGCGTTTACAAATACCAGTATCGAAGTGTACACAAGACCAGTTTCTTTCATTCACAAAATGCTAAAGTCAACAGAATGAACGTTTTGGTTATATTAGATGAGAACCAAGAAAAAGGTTTTATATTATCAGCGTTTGTTTACCTGCATGGTAATGTATAAGGCTTCAAGACAAATCATATCTAAATCCCAATATTTTATTTCCTTGAAGTTGTGCGTTTACGTTATTTGAGAGAGAAATGCTATGAAGTCACCAGAACGTGTACAGCTACTCAGAACGTTCTGTTGAAACCATGAAAGAGTAGCAGATATCAGGCCAAATTAAAACAAACTCACAAAAACATTCCTAATCTACAACTTGTGTTTACGGTACTAGAGATAGAACGTTTGGGGCACAGTAATGTTACCAGGACACATACAAGTAGCCAAAAGATCTAGTGTGTGCTGGGACAGTCGACCGTGTTCCTAGTCCTCTTAGATCGGAGTTACAAGATCCCAAACACCACCAACGTGTGAAGTGCTCCGGAGTGTGGCACTTAACTTTGCAGGACTCGGTATTGGATTCTTCTGATATAATTAGAACCGACCCTTTGAGTACGACACATTTGGTTATATATTCCGAGTGTTGACTGAGTGTGTGGCCAGAAATACGAGGCAAAGCAGTCAGTTAGAGAAAAATTAGTAAGCACCGAGTTGGGTCCCTGCCTGCCAAGCCACCTTGGATATGTCCCCACTCAACCATCAGCGTCTCTGTCGCACCACCAGCCACCGCGGCTGTCAGGTGAACACTGGCTCAGACTCACTGCCGCCGTGCTGTGCCCTGCCCGTGGCCTGCTGAGGCTCTACTTTCCTCCTCCACCCTCCCTTTCTCCACTCATCTTCCCTTTCATCGTCCACGTGTATTCTCCAACCAGTCGTCCTTTTTCCTCTCCTCATCTGCCCTCCCTCCACAACTCACCTTCCTCCTTCATTGCTCCGCCCTCTACTCAGTCTTATCGTCCACATTCCCCTCCTCCTCCTCCTACTAGTCGTCAGTTTTATTCTCCTCTCCCCTACCTCCACTTCCAGTCCTGCTCTTCATTCTCTACCTCTGCTTCGCTCTTTCTCCTCCTCATCCTCCACTGCTACCTCGCCCTTCCTACTCCACATCTTCCCCCTCCTCCATTGCCTCTCCAATCTTTCTCTTTTTCACTCTTTACGTCTTGCTCCTCCTCCTCCTCCTCCTCCTCGTCCAATAGTTCACTTTCCCAGATTCACATCCAATACATAGCTTCCTTCGTCCTTCCTTACTTTACTAACATAAGACTGACTGACTGACTGACTGACTGAGTGTGCCCATCATAATATTCTCAATACCACACACTATAATTATATACACGAGGACACACACAACCCAGACATCTTACCACACACGTGTATATTTTTATCCAGTTTGCATTAAATGAATTGACTTCTTAACACTAATGGCGTGAACTTTCCTCTACTCTTAACGATCATAGTAAAGTTGTATCCATTGAACAGAATGACGGGGAATCGAACCCAGACCCCTCAGAACTGGAATTCCAGACGTTATCATTTAGTCATTGGGGGCGATAGTCGTTGAGGGTAGTGGAATGTTATCACTATCACCTCATCTTATACACTGCATGGGGTTCAGGCTAACGAGTACTAACGAAATCCAAAATAAATTACTTTGTAAATAAACATTACCATAGCAGTCACCACTTTAATTCTGCTATACGTTATTAAACATACAATTTTTTTTACTATTGTTCAATTGTACATAAAATATTCATCCAAAAATAGCTTCAAATTCCATCTGGGTTAGAGGCGTTTCTCATATCAATTTCAAGTGTCCCAAAGGCAGACATTTTTTTACTACACTATTTCCATATTTATTTTTTTCAGTGCCTGCTCATACAGATGCTACAAGTCAAACCTATTCAACACACACACACACACAGACTCAATGTCTAAGAGGCTTGGCGAGGGAAATACATGTTGCGTTCGGATAATGTTTGATGTGAATAGGAAATGGTGTACACAAACGTCTTTCACAATAATACTAACATTCGTAAACACACATATACTGTAGGTAAACATTTAGACCAATCCATTGGCATGCTATCATACACACACACACCGTTACACTCACACCACACACACACATCTCTCTACAAACACACATACACACATATCTCTACACACACACACACACACACACACACACACACACACACATCTCTACACACACACATCTCTACCTACACACACACATCTCTACCTACACACACACACACACATCTCTACACACACACATCTCTACCTACACACACACACACACACACACATCTCTACCTACACACACACACACACACATCTCTACCTACACACACACACACACACACATCTCTACCTACACACACACACACACACACATCTCTACCTACACACACACACACACACATCTCTCTCTCTCTCTACACACACACACATACACACATCTCCCTCAAGAGACGAATTGCGAACAATCAGTATCGCAAAAATACTCTCCAATATAACCACAACCAGAGAAACTACCGGGAATGCAAATGCCCTAAAATTTTAAAGCCCATTTAGGGGAAATTATCACCGGAGACAAACAAAGCGTGCTAACATTATGGGGGGGGGGGGTATGCGGGGTTAATAGATAGAGTCGTGCAGGGGGTATTTCAGCTGCACTGGGCTAGGCTGGTCGTGTTTTATGGGGCAGTACTGGTGACGAGGTTGGGCTATATCTCGCTCTGTTTATGAGGTTCGGCTACATTAGCACTTTCACACCACCATATAGTCGGTTAGTTAGTCAATGTGCCTGTCTGCCTGTCTGCCTGTCTGCCTGCCTGCCTGTCTGCCTGCCTGCCTGCCTGTCTGTTTCTATGCTTCTACCTTTCCCTTTCTCTCCCTCTCTCTTTCGATCTCTTATTTTTTCTCGTGTTTTCGCTGGAGGGTTATTTGTACACACACACACACACACACACTCATGAACGTATATATAATAAGGTACCTTAAAATGTAACGCACACAACACATACATACACAAGTTTTCGAACATACTCGATGCAAGTGAACACACACACAAGCGGCGCGCGCATTTCCCTAATATAAAAAGAAGAAGAATACAGAGACAGTTCAAAATGCCTTTCCATACTTATACGGTTTATTAACCAAAAGAAAAAGAGGTACCGTAGATGTAGTTGTCTCCACCTTCACAATGGTCACCTAGCGTTGTTAATCTTCTTTCCGTTAAGGGAAAATTCTTTTATAAGTTAATTGAAAGGTCTCTGATTCCTCCAAACTACCGGTATATATGCCACAAAACAGATCCACTATTAGTACTAATGAGGGCGTTTGTCTTTCGGCATAAATTGGAGGAGTCGGTAGCCTTCCAAGTCACCAAAATGAGAATCTCTCCTTAAGTTTGAATCCCTCGGGTTTATACTCAGAATTTGGATGAATCACTAGTGAGGGAGGAAAGTGAAAGTGTCTTCAATACACAAGTTAAAACTCAATAAATTTAAACGTACAGTCGGCGGCAGAAGTCCTGTCGCCTCACCTGCTTCACCAAGACAGGGAGTGTTCATGGACTCGAGAAATACGCAAGTTTTCTACACCAAATAATCCCGAGTCTATGAAGACCGCGTGCCTCAGTGAAGCAAGTGAGGCGACAGAACTTTTGCCGCCGACTGTACACTCGAATACCAGTCTCTAGCCCACCTGAGTCGATGTCCGAGATCTGAAGCAGGCGGTTTCTGGACGACAGCCCACCCAATTAAACCATCACGAGCCCCCACCGCCCCCCGAGAAAAAAAAAAAAAAAAAAAAAAAACACACACACACACACAGGGAGGAAAATTACAGCATCCTCATTTGGAGAACATTAGAAATTCACTACATCGTATTCTGAATCCATGACACCCTTCCCTGTATTGGTTGGAATATATGTGTCACAAGTTCAGCGTTACTAACTATACAGTCAGGTGCGTTGTATAAATTTATATATATAAATCGTTTCCGTCACCGCCATAGGCCAATAATTTTTCTGGGAATTGGAGGGCAGTAAATCCTTCAAACCGAGGCAGCAAATAGACCACCTCAATATATAGGGCCCATATATTTTTTGCTGTAGCTTTTCGAGGAATTATATACCACCAACTGGACACAAAATAATCGTAACTCCCTGGTAGTAGAGTCTCTAACCTAAATATAATTCAGCGAAAATATCTTACCGTGATAGAAAGGTATTGTTGTGGACACATGATGTTAACAGGTACAGTCGGGGACAAAAATAATCATCCACATATGGGTAACTCAAACAATTTGCTGCCTAATGTTTTCACGTTCACATAATATGATATTATTGTTTTAAGTAGTGCGTAGCTGTTTGCAGTAAATTAAAAGATGGTATTTAACCTAGTTATTGGAAAGTTTATCAGCTGAGGAACAGAGGGAAGCTGTCCAAAAAATAACGTGGGTTACCCCTATATGGATGATTATTTTCGACCCCGACTGTACTCTTCAAACAGTTCCCTTATCAAGCATTATAGAATACGACGCGTCGCCCCTACACGCACAACGCCTCATCCTACACTATGCTTAATTAAGGAGGAACCTCTTTCTGGTAAATTGGAGGGCTACTGATTCCTCCAAACTATCCTAGGAAACAAATAACTTCAATGTTATTAATAGGGGATTTGTTGTTTCGTGACATAGTTTGGAGGATTCAGTAGCCCTTCAATTTATCAAAAAGGAATTCCCCCCTAATTAATGAGGTGCCCCGTTTCAGGTGTGTGTTTCATATGTCCACAACTGTACACTCTACAACAATAAAAAAAATCCCATCTCAGATAGACAGACAGAAAAAAGTATATACACAAACACGATGCTGCCAGGGAGTGAATCATAACTTCTGCTTGTGTGTGTACATTATTTTAGGCATATAATTAGACTCTGAACTTGCATTTTTACTTAGGCATTACGGCCGAAGGGGAAAAATAAATTATTTTTTCATTCAGACAAATTAATTAGATAAGCAGTAGTCAGAATATATTTTTCATACTGAATGTCCCATCATCCTACCTACGAAATCACCAGCAATACACAAACAAAAAAAACAAACAAATACATTTTTTAAACTATCGGACGTTTAGTGCTGCCTAGGTATACAAAATATACTTTAGCACCAATAGTAATAATCTTCGCTGAAAACGCAGCCATAACCTCTGACAGAGAACGAAGATGAAGGAAAAAATTAACAAAAGTATACAGGAGAAGTTTAGAAACATCCGCAGGCTTCCTTCCCACAACAAGTCACCGCCACTGACAAAAAGCAAATCCCACGGTAGAAGAGTTTGGTTTAATTAAGGAGATAGTATATATATAGTTTTCATACATAAGCCCCTTGATTCCTCTAAAGTATTCCAGGAAACAGGACCAGATGAACAAATATAATGGTGGCCTGTTGCCTGGAATAGCTTGGAGGAGTAATTTTCCTCGGGATTTATCAATACTTTACTATCCCCTTAATTAATGAAGGAGATAACATAATTATTGGTCTATAATAATAAAGTGGTTATGTTTTATCTCGTTTATCTGTCTCTGGGAATACCTCTCAACTTTCTGATGGGGCCTTTCATCTCTGTCGTGTGGTGAGATGTGGCGTGTGATAGAGTAGGTAGTGTGGCAGGCTCATGTTGTGGTGTGGTGATGGTGTGATGTGTGATAGTGTAGTATGGTGTGATATGTTAGCATGATATGGTGATGATGTGTTGTGGTAGAATGATGTGTTGTGGTAGAATGATGTGGTGATAATGTGTTGTGGTAGAATGATGTGTTGTGGTAGAATGATGTGTTGTGGTAGAATGATGTGTTGTGGTAGAATGATGTGGTGATAATGTGTTGTGGTAGAATGATGTGGTGATAATGTGTTGTGGTAGAATGATGTGTTGTGGTAGAATGATGTGTTGTGGTAGAATGATGTGTTGTGGTAGAATGATGTGGTGATAATGTGTTGTGGTAGAATGATGTGGTGATAATGTGTTGTGGTAGAATGATGTGGTGTGACGTCTCTACATAGGTGTATGGATATATTAAATACAGTAAATATACACATCACATAACATACAAACATACATATAGGTGCAACATCTCTATAGGTTAACTCGAAGATAAATATGATATAGAGGAGCATGAAGAAGATTGGCAGCAGTTACAGTAAAAATGCAGTAACGGTACATAACCTTTCTTCACGTGTAACTGGCGTTTACACTGGAGCGCCATCACATATATTAAGCTAATAAAAAATATTAAGGAAATGAACGCATATAAAGCAAGACTGACTAACAGCAATTTCCATGTCTGTGTCAGTAACTCGGAGCGGCATCACGAATATCAAGCTCATAAAGAGAAAAGAAAAACTATTTTATTATTTGGGTGAAAATCAGGGGAGGAACCTTATACTGCTTGGTGCCTGCACCCCTGCCAAGCCTTTAGGGAAAACACTTGGGAATGAATACTTTAAGCTTCCATTACTCGCTTCCCTCTCCACGCTCAATTTCCATCCCTATTGCACTTGCAGCTATTAATGCCACATATTTTCCAACGTGGTGGCCCTTCCGAATGCTTTCCAATTCACATTCTTTCAGGACGCGTTTTTGCTGCCGCCCGATAAAGCCCAGCGTTTTGGAGAACATGGTTTCTTCGTTATGCTGCCTGCCAACTGCTGCATGTCCCGGCTTCTGTGTTCCCAAGTCTCCAACGGTACAGGGACTCGATTGATTTAGTACTTTATTCATGTATATATTTAGTTACTTAATTACTTGGCTATACAGTATATATATATAGAAGATGCAACATTATTGTTTTAGATTACTACTACTCTATAAATATAAAAGTAAGCATGTCGATGTCAGGTACAGTCGGCGGCAGAAGTCCTGTCGCCTCACCTGCTTCACCGAGACATGCAGTGTTCATGGACTCGAGAAATTCGCACGTTTTCTACACCTAAAAATCTCGAGTCTATGAACATCGCGTGCCTCGGTGAAGCAAGTGGGGCGACAGGACTTTTGCCGTCGACTGTACAGTACACACGCTGACCATAAAATCTAGCCCATCTGAGTCTAAGCCCGAGATCTGAAGCAGACGGTTTCTGGACGACAGCCCACCTAAACCGTCACGAGGGCATACACACATCTCGAACCAATGGAGGCTTTGAGTGGGCTGTTGTCCAAAAACCGCCAGCTCCAGATCTCGGGCCTTGACTCAGGTGGGCTAGATTTTAGATTTTATGGTCAGCGAGTGTACAGTGGCATTCCTTCCTTCCTTCTCGCTTCCCATTAACTTATCAATAATGACAAAAATCAATAGCGGTCTAGAATCGGACACACGCACCTTCACAGAACATTTTGGTTTTACAATTCCTTCAAAACTCATATCCTAATGTTATATCCTACTCATGCACGGGCCAGTATTCATCAAAGTATAGTTAACTTCTCAGCTAAAATGTTGTTGATAAACGTAAACCATAATATTAATAAAGCCTCGTACTGTACTTCAAAGAGGAAGAAACCCGTCATCTACTGCTTCGAAATGATGGGCCTGAATCTGAAACGCTTTATCGAGGGGAGGTCAGTAATGCAAACATACCAAAAAGTGCAAATCTTTTATGAATACACTGTCTCTGGTTATCTTGTAGAATTATATATTACTCGAGCCATCACCGAGGAATTAACCGGGTAAGCTTTGACACTCGACATAATGGGAGATTCTTTTGTTGGTAAATTGAAAGGTCTCTGATTCCCCCAAACTATTTCACGAAACAGATCCCCTATTAGTACAGTA
The DNA here is from genome assembly GCA_033782935.1 of Petrolisthes cinctipes. NCBI lineage: Eukaryota > Metazoa > Arthropoda > Malacostraca > Decapoda > Porcellanidae > Petrolisthes > Petrolisthes cinctipes. The sequence continues at coordinate 41,274 of JAWQEG010005494.1, read as the reverse complement.
CACTACACAAGAGTTCCACCTGGACCAACCCCTCACTTGGCATGGCTAACGTGCAACAGTGCTTCGCTTGAGTGAGCTCCTGTGGATATACAAGACTATAATTTTCGAATCGGTAAAGCTTCATCTTCCGTATTCGACTCTTCAATTCAGTATATATTAAGAGGAGAGTTTCATACAAGCTGGTTTTAACATTTAATACTAGTATGAATTATTGTTCTTTGTCATTTAAGGTTTAACTGATGATATCAATGGACTAAAAAACTTGCCGATAACTGAACACACAATCATACTTTTGGTGGTATGACAGGGCACCTTCCTCTTTTGGTGTGCCATTGGACGCCTATTTTACCTATTAACAAAATATATTACAGTTAGTATGGCTACTGTGTCCATATTACTGAAAGTGCAATAAATATTTTCTTACTGACGGACGTAAACAGAAATAATTATGAGGTGATAATTATATTATTTTGACCAGGTTTTCAATGTTGAATAGACGCATATAAATTATAACAACAGATAATGTCCAACGTCACGACTTTATACCAAACCTGATAATGTATGTGTGTACTGATAAGCGAGAGAGAGAGAGAGAGAGAGAGAGAGAGAGAGAGAGAGAGAGAGAGAGAGAGAGAGAAATGAGGTGCTAGAGCAGGTTGTTTTTTGTCCGTAATGAGATGAAGTTAATTATGTTTGGTTGCAAAGTGTGTAGTCAGGTATCTACAAAAAAAATGAATAAAGGTAAATATATTTTGTATTACTGTACTTGGGAGATAACACATCACTGATATGTTAATAAATATATTAAAATGGTTATAATTTTGCATTAGCATATGTGACTCCTCTTCTCTACACCACTACCCCTCCCCTTCTACCCACCAAGCAGCCTGTCCCTTCTCCCACACTTCCCCTTCCTCCGACCCGAATACGGAAAATGAAGCTTTGCCAATTCGAAATATTGTCTTGAGCACAGGAGCTCACACAAGCGAAGCGCTGTTGCCACATAAGCCACGCCAAGTGAGGGGGTGGTCCAGGTGGAACTCTTGTATTGTTCCATTGAGGGCAGCTGTTTTCTGGTATAGTTAGGAGGAATCAGTAGCTTTTAATTTACCAACAAGAGAATCTCGTCTTAATACAACTCTTAAACAAATCAACTTATATAGAAGATTAATCAACCAAGAATAGTACAACATAGAGAGAAGAAAAAAAAAAAAAAAAAAAAAAAAACAAGGAAACATAATTATAAGAGGAGCAACCATGAAGAAGAAAACAAGAATATTATAAGCAACTACGAAAAGTGAACAACAGAAAAAGATGCAAACTAACATGAAGAAGTTGCAAGATAAAAGGGACAAAAAACATGGAAGCCACGATTTTTTTAAATAAATAAAAGAAAATTGGAATATACTAACGAAGACTAAAAAAATATAATCATTCACTAGCTACAATTTTAAAAATGAAAAAAGGACAATCACAAAAAGAAACTGGTCATATATATATATATATATATATATATATATATATATATATATATATATATATATATATATATATATATATATATATATATATATATATATATATATTAACAAGACTGAACCGACTACACGTAAAAAAAATAACGTCCAAAGAAAAAAGAAAATCCAGATTCAAGAGATGAGAAATCTGGGCGGCCCAAAGACGACGTTTTATCCACAGGTAAAAGTTAGTAAACAGAATACACACACAAAACTTCTCAACTGCCAACCTTCTTATGTTGAACTTTTTTTTCAGCCCAAGTTTTAATGGAGACGAAAGGCTGGGGTAGACAGGTGGGTGGGTGGGTGGGTGGGTTGGTGGGCTAAAAGATAGGCTCAGTTACTCTGGGTTCAACTTTCGTGTTTGTTCAACTTTCGGATCAATCTCGAACAGGATATTAAGGGACTCTGTGTTATAGTCAGAAAATTGAAAGTACATGAGTCCTTCAAACTCTGTAACGAAACACCATCTATAGGAAGGGAGCTTGTTTCGTGGCATAGTTAGGAGGAATCAGAAGCTTCCAATTTTCATACACGATCACAGGGTCCCTCAAAACTCTTGGATGACGGTGATTTTCCTGTCTTATAATCATAAATGTATGTTGTTAGTACAAGCAAACACTCGGGCAGCATCTCACTCTATGGGCTGGCTGGGTAAACACTGCTTCATACACGCCAGCTTCCCTATAACCAACTCTCTTACACACTATTAGGCTACTCCAGCTGAATCACACACACCCTTTCCTGCTCCACTCCCCATCAGAATGGAAGGTTCATGTGAAGAATCTCCGCCCACCAAAGTATTCCATTATATCTCCCCCCCCCCCAGTTAACCTCATCGGTTCTTTCACAATATAATAGGATATAATTATTATAAAGATAGATAAAACAAATTTGGTTGGGTTAGAATAGGTAATGACTATAGTGTGTGTATGTGTGTGTGGAGTATCTTCGTATGATAAGAATGGCACTAACCTCTAAACAACGGTGACGGTTTTTGTAGTTTATCTCTGACTAGCACACCCTCCTCCTCCTGCTTCATCCTACCATTTTCAGCTCCAGTATCCTATCCTTCAGCAGTGTAGACGTGGAGGAGTCTAGGAGGTGAGGAGGAAAGGGATTATAGCAAGGCAGGAAGGGGATCATAGCAAGGCAGGAAGGGGATTACAGCAAGGCAGGAAGGGGATCATTATAGCAAGGCAGGAAGGGGATCATAGCAAGGTAGGAAGGGGATCATAGCAAGGCAGGAAGAAGATCATAGCAAGGCAGGGAGGGGATCATTATAGCAAGGCAGGAAAGGGATCATAACAAGGCAGGAAGGGATCATACCAAGGCAGGAAGGGAATCATTATAACAAGGCAGGAAGGGGATCATTATAACAAGGCAGGAAGGGGATCATCATAGCAAGGCAGGAAGGGAATCATTATAACAAGGCAGGAAGGGGATCATAACAAGGCAGGAAGGGTGTGAACGAGGGCAGCAATGCACCTGAAGACTGATGCCCCGGTGGTGGTGGTGGTGGGGGCGGCATTCCCTCTCACCTAATGGGTATTTATGGGGGGACTCCCAAGACGACCTGAGGCGAGGGACGTGATGAAGTACAACAATATCACAGGGAGCAGCGACCCCCTTCTCCATGGTTTATCAGAGGAAGAGGCGACCATCTCTCCAGGTTTATCTGAAGGAACTGAAACTCCCTCCTCTCGTGGTGTATCATACAGAACGAACACACATCTGATTTATAAGAGGGAGCGTCAACACTTCTCAAATAGTTTATCAGAGGGGCCAGCATCTCCTTCTCCTAGTTCATCAGAGAAAGTGGACAAATACTCTCAACCTACTGTGTGTGTGTGTGTGTGTGTGTCCAATATTAGTTATGGGAGTTTATGCACGGTAGGGACAGAATTGAATGCAACGATAGGGAGACTGAGGCAATAGCAGTGACAGGAAAACAAACTGACAGAAAAACAGACAGTGACAGAAAAACAGACAGTGACAGAAAACAGTGAGAGGAAAACAGACAGTGAGAGGAAAACAGACAGTGATAGGAAAACAGAGTGATAGGAAAACAGACAGTGACTGAAAAACAGAGTGACAGAAAAACAAACAGTGACAGAAAAAGTGATAGGAAAACAGACAGTGACAGAAAAACAGACAGTGACAGATGAACACAGGTATATTCCAAGGATAAAAATACTATGACAGAAAGACAGACAAACAGATAGAGGTGGAAGGATGCAAAGAAGGACTGATAGAAACGAACATAAACGACCATACTGGAAAGAAGGGAAGGAAGGAATATATAGACAGATTGAGACAAAAACAAAACAAGGAGGAAAGAAGACGGAAGAAAATGAGAAACAGGAACCAAGGGATAGATCACACAAGAAAAACGAAAATCATGAACAGATAGAGAAAGCAGTGACGCAATCGGGACACGAGAGGTGAAAGGAAGCAGAAAACTAATCACCAAACACTTGCCAAGTTTAAATGTTTCACCCTGGGTTCACCAAGTTGTATAGGAACCTCCCACACACCACCTTACTCGCTTAGTTTTAGTAATTTGGAGAGTTAGTTAAGGAGGAAGTACAGTGTTGGTAATTCTGGAGTAACTGATTCCTCTAAACTATTCAAAGCATCATTATTATTGTTCATTTAGTTCTGTTTCATGGCATACTTTGGAGGAGTCAAGGCCCTCTACCAAAACCGTATTACCTCCTTATGGAGAGGACGATTCTGTTCACCAATTGGAGATTTGAATCGATGATAATTATCGATGCAGTTGCCATGATTATTATCCAACCAACACTACAACACATAAGAGAATTGTAAGTAGTAAAATATCGAACATCTTTCTGAACCATTTTTCCATCATATTGGGGGACAATGGTGCTTCAAACATGTAACCGAAAGTGTTCATAATATTGTTTCGAGCAATGTTTCGGTCAATGCTGGGGGGAAGGTAGGGGGAGAGTGTGGCTGCACCATTACTGATTCCTCCAAACTATGGTATGTTCACACGACACGATCCCTTACTATAATATTGAAGTAGTCCGTTTCCTTTGTAACAGTTTGGAGGAATGAACAGCATCCAATTCCCAAATAAATTCAGTCGCCACCCCCCTCCTCCCCTCCATCAAGGCGGCCAATCACAAGGCTGTTTGTTTTTTCAACTAACCCATGTAAGCTTGTATAACCTTACAGCAATTAGTAAATCGTCACGGAGTACTCAAATGTACGAAGACAAACATGTATAGTCATCAGAAAAAACATCTACTCTTACCTTCAGTGGTGAAGAAATAATAGCATATAAACATAACATCATGCAGTCATTCTCTCTGACCAGCATAACACACCTGTCATTTTAAAATATCCCAACACATAAAAATACATCATGTCCTCCAGCTAAACACGTAATTGTTCACTGTACTGTACCTTGCTGTTTGTGTTGTGCCTTCACTAGGTGTCCAACGAGGCCCTATTCTGTAGAGATTTACGGATAAACACAACACCAGCTTACACCACCACTCTACACCTCTCAGTCAGCTGATGAGTGTCTCGATGTCGATGAGATACCAGTCTAGCCAGATACTGCCACTCTGCCAGACAGGAGTCGGACACAGGACAGAGGGCCGGCTCCAGAGAATTAAATTGATTACCTAGTAAATTTTGCAGCAAATATAATTATGGATTTATTCCTTATGTAAATTTAAGCAAATGTATTCAACTAGACAATGATTATAGCTAAATAATTGGCAACAGGTGAATTAAAGGTAAAGCAGCTTCCTCGAAAAAAAGTGTGTAGCTGCATTCAGTATAAAGTAAGGGAATTATTTCCACGGTTAAGTGCACTAGTAAATAGTTATGTTCTACAACCCATAAAATTGCAATGTAGTATATAATATGGAAATTAATGCTATTAACCCCGTTTAAGTTAATGATAATGGTAATTGTGAATCGCATAAGGCTCAACGAATGGCCAGATGGGGAGATGAAAGGAACAGCCTGTAGCCGACACTTTTTTACTGTAGCCTACAAGCTGAAAAAATCCACCTGTAGGGCGATCTTTCACGCCTGGGCCATAGCGGCCTGTGCCTGTAAAGTCACAGTCAGTCACTGACATAGACTATGACAAGTGTTTGTTCTGCAGTCATCAGGGTTGAACGTCGAGAACTTTTCCCGTGTTCTAAATAAGATTGGCTGCGGCACCCACCACCACCACCTAATGTATGCAACCCCAGCATGCAAGACGACCTCCTATATGTTTTTCAGATTCCGCAATAGGTCGAGAATGGTAGTCCAGCACTGATTTGGCTGAGTTGATTAGTTGAAGTGACGTACAGTACGTGGGACTCCTTTATACCACTCAAACTGTGGTCAACGGCTGCATACGAACACTGCCTCATTCATACGCTGAAAGTTCTTTCAATCGTTCACTTTAACTTGTTTTGGGTGTCATCTTTTGTAGGCAATTTGAAGTGCTACTGATTCTCTCAAATTATTCCATGAAACATATTGTCCCACTATGCAATGAACCATACATGTAACATACTATGACTGGAGAAATAAGTAGCCTGCGAGATGAGAGAGCAAATTACCCACTGTAACAAACGGCTGACAATACTTTCTCATCATAAATGGAAAGGGTTATAATTACGTTTCAACAAAGATATACTTGTCAGTTTGTATGAAAAATGGCTAACGGTTTAAGGGTTAAATCTTAGACATTAATATTTGAACAATGTATGGCAAACCTCCGTTATTCATAGGTCACGTATTGCTTCCATTTAAAGGCAGTACCACCATACGGAGTCAAGGAGTTAACTCAAGGAGATAGTCACAAACGACAAATATGTAGGAAGGCAAGCAGCCAAGCTCCCTTACTTGAGACAAATGGGCAATGACTGCTCGTCCACGTCAAACCCGGCCTCCACCTGACCTACCTACCTCTCTCTCTCTCTCTGAGCATCCTTCTTTGTTATACTTTCCATCACTCTAGTCCACTGGACATTATACGTGCAGACTACAGCATAATCAATGAACCTTACAAGGACTGATATGTTTGTTGCTGTTTGAATGTCCTTTATTCCTTTGTTGGCTATTCTCTCTCTCTCTCTCTCTCTCTCTCTCTCTCTCTGCCATATAAGCTACAAGGTATGGTCGGCCGTTTACCCAATGTATACGAGGCCGGCCACCAGGTGATGACAACACACAACTCTCCTCGACATGGCCCCTTCCTCCTGACACTGATGCTGCAGGACAACACACAGACAATCAGGTAGATACAGAAGGGAAGGACAGGGCAATAGTTGGACACACAAGGAAACTGAAGATAAGAACTTGTGATTTTATGCATCAATGCTGTAAAGACAAAATATCATAGAGTATAATACATGTTAAAATAAATAAAGATCAAGTCAGACATACAATTATTTTATTAACCTGGTTATGTTGTTGGCCTGATAGAATACATTACATATCAAATATAGGTACAAAAACACAGGGGTTAATAATAATCACATGACAACACACTATGCACAGGGGACACAATGGACAGGTTCATAATTATGTTCATGTTAATTATTATGCAAAGGGTCCTATATAAAACATAATGTTTCAGGGATGGTGATTTAGCATATAATATCAGAAAGAAAATAATGTCTTTGAAGGTTTATCTAATTAATAACATTTATAGTGAGTTATAATTACAGGAGTAAAATGGCAATATCACACCTCATTCTCAGATGCACATATACTCCTCAATTATTGTTATTTTATAACTGCTATGAATTAAATAAACCTTTGTAGATAATTGATTGCTTAGAATATACTATATACTCACCTCCAGAGATCTTTCATCATTTTTTCTGAGACACCCTGTATACTTGATCAATAACAGGTCACCATAAGATATTCTTTTCTTCCCTTGCCAGAATATTACACCCTTGATCTGTAGCTCAGAGGTACTGTACATACAGTCATTAATGAAATGATGTACAGTACTGTATAATGTACACCTTTAGATTGTGTTTGGGAGATATATTATGTTACTGTAACAATAAATACATTATTCTGTACATGAGCCACTGATTTACACAGGGGTGGGATGTCTGTACCAAGTAAAAAAAATATGTTTATGATATAGTGGAAGGGACCTAAGGTATAAATCAAGAGGTATCAGCTTCAAAGGTATTCAGGCAAAGTTTTCAACATGTATAAAAATCGCATCATAATCCTCGACAGAATCCTTTTTGATACTGTATATCATCTACATAACACTTCTCTACATCAGGAATACATAGAACACAAGGGACAAACAGAAGACCCTCGATATAACACTACAGTAATATTGTATATGTAACATTTTTCAAGTGCAAAGCTACAACACAGGACTATTATATCAATTACTTAATTGCATTTAGTAAGGAATAACAAAAGCCTGGGAACACATTTTGGGGTCTTCTACTGGGAACTGAGTGTACTATAGAATAAAGCGGTGGATAGACACATAAGTTCACATTATATAAAGGGTCTTCTGTAGTTGTTGCATATTGGATGTAATGCAGTACTGTACTGTACTATCATTTTTTTTAAGCACTGCATATCTATATAGTTACATAGTTTTTATTTAACACATATTTTGATGATATATGTCATGTTTGTGTGTCATGCAAAGTAGGTTATAATGAGAGCATGACTCAATGGACCATGTGCAAGAAAATTCATTGTCGAATGATGAGGGTTAACTGGTGTGATCACTCCATAAACAAAACATGGAGCCACTGTATTGTCATCATTATCACCTAATCCATAACTCTTCTTACATACAGCTCAATATCATGCAGTATAATGGGCCTTCAAAACAGAGGTGACATGCCAAGTAATGGACCATGGGAGGCATTGTTTAATATACTTATGCTCCTCTATTATATTTACCCCATTATAGAATCAAAGTGCTATAAGAGCCATTTCACAAGATTGGACTGATATGCCACTTCTAGGGTCATGTGCATTAAATATCATATGCTAAGCACTGACAGTGACTGATATGTTCTACAGAATCAACATATCAACCATCATCATCTGTCTTAGCCTACGAGAATTCTTGCACACGGTGTCTATTCTGAAGGTAACGAAGGGAGGGACATGGAACTCATCACTAGCAATCAAACTACACAAGGAATTCTTGCTTTAAATACACCAATGTGATTCATGATGAGAGTTGTGAATACTGTACAATATTGTTCAGAAAAATGGCAGTTTAAAGTGGCAGTGGACAAATATATGACAATATTACAACACACTGGAGCCACTTTGGTACTTCCTGGGCCTCTGCTCGTGGTCACTACTGATGCCCGTGTGCAAGTAAAAAACACGAGCTAGAGAATCATGATGACAATTAATGGAGCCATCTGTTGTTATTGTTGTTGAAGAACTGGAAAGCTATTGATTCTTCCAAGCTATGCTCCAAACAGATCTCTTACTGAATGCTTAGTCAGATACTGAGGTAGCTTGTTTCTCGACATAGTTTGTAGGTATCAGTAGCCCTTTAATTAGCCAGTAACATATGACCATTTCAAATGGAGTCACAACAATGGTCATCATCATCACCAACACATAATTTTTCTTGCATACGGCCGTGACTGCAATCTCGTACTGAATGCATCAGTCTCAAGCTGTGTACAAAAGTGGTCTAAGTCCAAAACAATTGAAAATTATAAAACTGGCCCTTAATAGTTTTATCAAACATTTTACCACAGGTTAAAGAGAAAAACATCATTTTTGGACATTGGCACTTTATGTATTCAGCCAGAAAATTACAAACTACACTTCATATAGCATGTTTACATAGCCAACAGGGTTTTTTAATGAAACGTCATAAGAGAAACATTAACAGTACTTGCACAGCAATGTAAAAACTTCTTATATGTTTCATTTCCATAACTGAGCCTTTTGTCTTGACATTAAAAGATCAAGCAGAACTCATGAAGCTGTGATCATAAGCCTCAGTATGGCAAACAACATTTGGAGGTTAACTATGTTGGCCATTTTAATAAAGAGAGATTACATAAGTTCATGTAACCATCAGATGTCAACACAAAATGTACCACTCCTGTTTAAGTTACAACTCCTTCTGGGTTCAGTACTGTACTAAGAGAGTGCATTCATAGTGAGTTTAAAGCATAGAGCCATATTCCTAGTTGTTTGACCCAAAGTTCTACACTCAATATGCTACCAATGAGTGAACTCAATGGGAATGTGTTTGTATAGTTGTTTTGTAACCCTATTATCGGGTTTACTAGAGAGAATAATTGATCTATTGGATTTTCTACTTTTTGCCATGGCCTTTGACTAGGAATGTGGCCCAAAAGCTTGTGCTGAGTACCAGCAGGATCATGTCATGTGAGCACTTCCATTGCAGCACTTTGTTTTGATTTCAGTGTCATAAAAGGGGTAAAGACTCAGGGTAGCTACACTCTAACCCAAATTTTTTTACCTCTCCCATCTAGTAACTATCTCACTGCTTGATTCACAAACATAAAATATGATATGAGGAATCAGAATATCTTAGGCTGAAAAGGAGTGAATGTGCATATGGCTCCACTTCCCTTGGTATTCTGTCTTCAATTTATCCTTTTGTTTTATATATTTTTATATATATATATTTTCTTGATGCCGATTTCAAATAGGTACTGTACAGTATTATAGTAACAAATTATGAGAGTTTAAGAAAATTTGGGAAAATTGTACTAAGGTAACAACTTCCACTGTAACTGACATCCCTCTCCCTTCATGAGCTGTGAATGTGTACAGAGTTTTGATTCATACTTGAAGTTTCCAGAAACACACAGGCACATATTTGGAAAATTTCCAAGCAAGAAGATATTTGTAATAAAATGTTATAATCTACGGTTCCTCTTCCAAGGGTGTGAGAATATGAAACACATGAGGTGTGGTTGATGACAACATCAGCATTCCCTTTTGGATTTACAAGTTTCAGTGCTTCATCCATATATTTTTGGAAACCTCAGTCCATAGCTCCCACAACAAAGGGAGATAAAGGAAGCAGAAGAATGAAAAAATATTACTGTGAATACAGTATTTTGAAAATACTGTACGAGTCAATACCCCTTGCTTCAGGCTTCATAGAGAGCAAAGACAATGCTAAGTGTCGCAGGTGGAAATGTGGGTAATTGTACCACAGCACCAATTTACACCATCAACACTGTATTTATTGTGTTATAGCAAGAAACACCACTGACATAAATGGGAATCAAATTCATGCTAGGTTGTCTGTATAATACCTACTAATAAATTATATACAACATACTATACTGTGTGCCATGATCAACACATTTCACACCATGTGTTTATCTGTAACCAACATCTTTACTCTGATACAATATATACATAGCAATATTAATGCACAATTATTTACATTTAATCAGTACTTTAAAATCATATACAGTACACTTAAATACTAAAATCACAGCCTAGGAATTTAGAATTCCACCATTTTGACTGTAAACAATGGAAGTCATTTCTTGGTTCATTTTCATAAACCTGGAAGCATCATTTTAGAAGATACATTTACTAACCACTTATCACTATACTGTGTCTATATTTCAAGACAATTAAACTTAAGACATATTGTCAATAAAATCAAACACAAATATATTAAAGGAGAATGTAATGAACAAGAACAAAAAAACTGCAAAACTAAATCCCAAATTATTTATCCACTTACTAAAATTGATAATACTTCATTCACTGATTTCAAGGGCTAAGAAATAAGAGACAACATTCTCCTGCAGATACTGTCAACACTATTTTTTTTTACTGAATTACTGTAGTGTCAATTGGGCAAAAGCCCATGCACTAGGACTGTGAGGTCATGCAGCACCAAGTATAAACAAGTACAAAAAAAAACTTTCATTCAACCATTCACAAATGAAGTCCTGTACACCTTTACTAAAATGCCAATTTCATTGAAAAATGAATCAACCCTGTATAATTACAGTTCCATAATGTAATGAGCATGTATGAAGTGAAATGCAGTCAAAACTTAAATTCAAATCAAAACTGTTCAAACACACCTTACAGAATTTAACTCCAAGTCACCTAACACCTATCCACACAACACGAGGCACACAGACAACACAAAAGTGAATATTTGTGAGCCTCCCTTTCTCTTTCTCCTCAGAAAAATTATTGGTAATCCCAGGGAAAGCTAAGAGAACCATCAAGTACCCAGTACTCTCATGTACTTTCCTTGGGTTCTGTGCTGTGCATGATGCTGACTATGATCAAAAGAGAAAGATGTTTTGCCCCCCCCAAAAAAAAATTGAGTTCTGACATTTCCATACATCCACTCCTAGCAGATATAAGCCACAAAGATCCAAGATTCTTCTTTCTCTTGTGGGCTTTCTGTATTGGCACTGAAGAGGTTCCTTCAGGAAGAGAGATGTGGAGATCTTGCCAAAATCTGTCTATAAACTATACTACAATCAGTATTTGTATTTTTCGAAGTCTGCTATATTTAAAAATCACCATCCCAAAGAGAAAGGATTATTCTGGCTGAAACTCAAGTTCTACATGACAGCTGCTACTTGTATATAAAATATATTTTCTATATTCTTTATTATACTGTACAGTACATTTCTTTTTTGTAAGCTAGTAACTTATAATGCACTATTTACCCACAGCTATATCAAACTCCAATAAAACTATAATTCCGTATTGTCCGAGTTAAAATACCTTCAACTATTAATATGTTTGCAATAACATCTTTCAAAGTAAAATAATTGGATATATATTAAGTATGTTAATGCCAGCTCCAAGATAAAATGGTAATAAATGTGAACATAATTACAGCATACAAGAAAGTTGAGGAGGATGTACAGTGGTGAGAGGTCAAATTATCACATAAGCTGACCTTAATAATCTGGGTTTTGTGAGCTGAACTGACCACAAAGGTAAGCACAGTCTACAGTATTATGTTATGAATTATCATATCACAAAATTAATGTATCAGTACCATGTTCATTTTCATGTTTTTTATAGACTTTACCTATGCAAGCATATGTTGTACTTATGCATGTTACAGTACTTCCCCAATATGCTTGATATTGAGCATACTCATTTGTCTTTTTCATATCAGACAGATTCCTACACAGGATCCCTATTTGGCAAAATTTCGGCTCTTTCCTGATGTACTCCCCGACCAGCTTACTTACATGGCTACCTCTTAATTCAGTCATCCTCCTACAAAGATAATAATAGAGTTGGCTGTAGTTGCTGACTATGATGAAACCCTACATACAAACCATCACACAAAGACAAAGTACTCAAAGAAAATAAGCAAGAAGGTATAGTGAGGCACTTTATATTGTGCTGCAACTCACATTCTAGGTGAAAAAAATTACCAACTCCTAGCATAATTGTCTTAAATACGGCAAATGTGTCACATTAAGTTCAACTTTTAAGTTCAACTTTTACGACTGACACTCCATTCACAAGTAAGATTCTATCAATGTGTGCAGCATATAATTTCATCACACCTATTTCACCTCAATGTGTCTTGTGTCTCAACAATTAATCTTACTATGACATATTAGAGTATGGACAACTTACTTGATGTGTTTAATTTGCTTGCATTATTATATATAGTACTCTGCAAGAGAGGAGATAATGTATACTGTATCACAAGTACAGAACTTCAGAAATTATCAGACCTTACAATTCAATTTAAAAAAAAGTATACAGTGAGGTGTTTCTTATATGAATAACCAACCAAAGAAATGACTTCCAATTGCAGTCATTCCATCCAATAACAATAACCGAATTGTTATTCTGTAACTAAAACAGCGTCATATAGGTTGGTAGAAAGTTAATGTCCCTTGTGACACTCAAATGATAAATTATCATCATTATAACTCATCATAACATCTAACATTTTTCATTCTTTCCCTCTCACACTTCACTTTATGTTCTAATCTCTGTAATTTAATGCCATATGGCTTCAGCTGCCTGGATCTAGGATATTAATATTGTCATGTAGCTGTTCAAGAATAGTCCTACAAGGACTTATATAAATACTGACTGTTGAAAGTTAACTTTTAGTTTCAGTGACATTTTTTTACTTTGTGCACAGTCAGCTCACAGGTATGTCATAATATACTTTGTAGTAAAGTGTTGCAAGGAACCTTAACAACATGCCACCCCATATTACTATGTTGTGTAAAACAATTTTGCTAAAATAAATACAAAATGGATAACATATATTTACAAACATGTCTTGTGTACAAAACTAACAAATTATACATTTAAACTACGCTATAATTAAATTTTCGTTGCAACCATACACACTGCCTAGTATTGGAGCATCATGGTGTAGCATCTGAGAACTTAACAAGTTTAACATAATTCTAATAAAACAACATATGAAGAATTAAGTTAGCAAGTGAACCCAAAAATACAGGACAGTACAAATAATTGGCTGGAATTCCTCTCTAATTATCTTATAGCACCAAGGAGAGGACAGACATACTCAAGTGCAGCTTTGTCCAAAAGTTCCATATGAAGCCTGTGATTTTTTCAAAACAGGGGGTGCTACTGCTTTCTCCAAATTGTGCCATCAAACAGCACTTATAAGGAAGCCTGTTTCATGATACTTTATATTTGGAAAAGTCTGTAGCCCCCCAATTCACCAATGAAGAAATGGGGAAAAACAAATTATCTAAAAGTGCTTGTCATTTATACTGGTATAGAGGTACTGGACTGTTAAGTCAATATTCATAAAGATCTTAGTATTTTGTATATCAACTCCATGAGGGAAGTACAGTGAGTGTGGGGATTGCAGAATTCTTTGTTCTTTTGTGTTTGCATTCATAATGCTTTCCCTATTGTTGGACAAGTTGGAGGAAATTGAAGATTAACAAATAGGCTAAGATGTTTTATGAATAATGGTCTTAGTGTTGCATCACACAGGGGTCGGTGACACTGCCTGCTTGAGATTGTTGGCCAGGTGGGAGACTGAGACAAAAGCATCAACCATAGCCTGGACTGCTGACACTGATGGGAACTGTAATGCTGCTGTCTTGGCTGCAGTAACAGTGTTCTTCATGGCATCACACAGGGCATTGGAGCAGTTCAACACCCGTGTCCTCACTTCAGCATTGACAACGTTGCGATGAACAGTGTCACCAATGTAGACCAACTTGTGGGCATTTAGGATGACAAACTTGGAGTGTGCAATAAAGACCTTGGGTGGCTGATTATTTTCTATGGTAAGGAGGAAAGCATCAATGGCTGTGTTTAGATGCTGCAAGTGTAGCTCTGCCTGATTCCCATAAAATGTAATGACCTGCCTATCATTAGGGTCTAGAGTACTGCTGCCCCTCTTTTCTGTTACAGTATTTGAAGAGTCATATTTCCGAAGAGCTTTTTCATGATCACTGTCCACTATCAACTGTGATTGTTTAACCAAATTATCAAATGATTTTCTGAGTCGTGCTGGTAGTTCTTTCTTAATATCCTCATGTTCACGCTCCATACTCTCACGAGTTTCCAGGTTTACATAATCATAATCCTCTAACCAGTTTCTGCTATCATTTTCATACATATTTTCCAGTATTTTGTTGGGGAGATCAGGCAGAGGTCGTTCTTGCACTGGAGTCTTCTCATCATCTTCCATACATTGCTGCTTTGAGTTTCCCGTCACATCAAAACCAGGAGATTTTTTGAAAATATACTTGGCTTTTGTCTGGATAGTGGAAGCCAGGAGGCAGACTTCATCCACTAATGATCTTGTAGTGATGGCTAAGAGGTTGAGATTATCTGGAGTGGTACCACATGTCAATGACTGTCTCCACTCACCACCATGTAACCTAGCATAGCATTCTCTGATAACTGAGGATGACTTGCTGACGGGCTCAATTAGCCGCTGTATCCGCCTGGCCACACCTGGCTCACCTTTCCGAGCAGCAGTGAAGGCTGAATCATGGCCAAATTCAATAAATTCACTTATTGCTTTCTCTAACTTGAACAAAACAATTTTCAGATCTTCCTCACGTTCTTCCACTGTTTCTCGAGCCCTCCAAGAGCCATTTTGATGTACCACAGTCAGCTTTTCTATTGTTGCATAAGCTTCCTGCTGCAGCTTAGTCAAGGTGTCCAGAGCAGAATCATATTCCAAATGAAGCTCTTTTCCATAATTAAGATCCACTTCACCGCCTGATGAGTCCGAACCCGAAGAAAGCCGGTTCACAGAGTCCACACAGTCTGCCTGGCGGACGTCTCTGCTGATCTGTGGTGGCACATCATACACTCCCTCTCCACCAATACCTCTCATTATCAGAGAGCGTGGTATACGTGATGGTGGAGTGTCATACGTTTCACACCCGGCTGCCATCATGGAACGTGGGACATCATATGCATCTCTTGACTCTTTGGACTCTCGTGGAGGAAGTTTGGGTCGCTGTATCATTCCTACCTTACGTGGCTCTGGTGGGATATCATACACATCATGAGACTCCATACTAGACCTGTTGGAGGAACCACCAAGGGATGACAACGATGGAGACTCAGAGGCAGCAAGGGAAGAGTTAGAAGAGGAGGTCGAGAGTTGAGAAGAATCACAGGACATAACAGAAACTCCACTGGAACGGTCACTTGGCTGCATGTCAAAATGAGGTTCCTGGTTTGTATTTGTTGGTTTTGGCACATCATATTCTTGGTTGTTATCACTTCCTACAGGCACAGTGGGAGGTGCACCACCTCGGACACCCTTGATGAGGCTACGTGGCCCAACACGGTGACTCTCAGTGTGGCTTCGTGGAGAATCATAGTGTTGTTGGGGTCTGGGTGAATCATACAATGGTCGTACCTTTGGTGAGTCATACTGTGAGCGGGGAATGTCATACTGGTCCAGTGAGGAACGCACATGAGGTCGGGGGCAGTCGTACCGAAGGCTGCTGCTTCGAGACAAACGTGCTCCCCCTGTAAGGTAATCAAATAATAAGTTAATATTAAGCAAAAGTTAATTTACAATCTACATACTCTCATAAAGAACTTTTTTTTCCAACAATCCTATCTGTTCTCTACCAGCAGGAAATAGTATACAGTAGGCTAGCAACATGAACAAGACCATAAGGATACAATATTATAATATGGAGCAGTTCAATACAACATTTATTATACAGGGTATCTCACTAGTTGTAGCGGAGCCAAAGTGAGATGAAAGATCATGCAATTTTAAGCAAAAAATATTCTATAAATATTTATTTTTTAAGACCTGGTGTAGGAATAAATACAGCAAATGTGTTAGCGAGAAGCGAGCGATGGTGCCAGCCATTGGTGGGAACTGAGGGCTGAGGGCTGAGACACCTCACATAAGGGGAGGTGGCCGAGTGGTTAGTGTTCTGGACTCGTAACCTGGAGGTCGGGAGATCGATCCTCTCAGGTGAGGGCCTGAGAATATTTACTCTTCCGATTTGAGTTTCAGGCACTAACTATAAGGCCACCGAACGTCGTAAAACACCCTCGCTGGTACCATAACAGCTGCAGTATTTGGGAATTACCCTCACTTCCCTCCCTCTGTGGCTGGGTACCAGTTCGGAAGTCGTGACGTGTGTGTGTGTGAGTAGCAGTTGACCTGGGCCACGGTAACGGGCTTGATGAAGCCTATGTCCAGTGTCGAAAGATATATAAAAAAAATATATATATATATATATTGCCAATGTCGTAAGTACGTCCTCATTGCCACATTATTGCTACATTAGATTTACTCACATATTAAACCTGCTCCACTTAAATGCATCAAACATTCCTAGAACAATCACTTAAAGGATCACTTGACAGCAACACTGTGTGGGAGTAGCCAGCCACAACAATGGCTGGCACCACCGCTCACTTCTCGCTAACACATCCCCTGTAATTACTGCTAAACCAGCTCTTAAAAAATATATATTGATAGAGTGTTTTTTTGCTTAAAATTGCATACAGTAATCTTTCATCTCACTTTGGCTCCGCCACAACTCGCGAGACACCCTGTATAACAACTTGTGGGATGCACATCACTTAAATTATTCTTTCCAAGACAATATAATTACTGTAATTCAACTACTGTACTGACAGTACAGTATACTCATTTCCAATATCTGTAATTATTAGCATTAGGAATCCTCTTACTGTACTTTGTGTTATACATCCTTAAATGGAAAGTAAATACCCACCAACAGTTTGCATTTAATTAACAAAAGTCACAATTTCAGGACGTGGCAGAGTGATCCATTGATGTACTAAATCAAGCTTTATTTATCTATCGAGTAATTGAGAAAGGTGAGGTCATTACAGATTAAATGTTTAAATACTTCCGGATATGTTAATGTATTCTGCCACCACTTCTTAAGAGTGACTGTGCCATGCTTACCTCTATGTAGATCAACTTAATGCAACATACCACTGTCATGAGGGGAGTGTTTTGTGGGAGGAACATCATAGTCAAACTGTGCAGCCTGTTGGTTGTGTGTGAGTGCCCGAGGAGTGTCATAGGTGTATACGTCACCCACTCGCCTCGGCGTTACCACCTGTAATAGAGGAAGGAATTACAATTCAATACAGTTTATATTCCACTCACCAGTTCTACTAATATGGATTCCCTCAACACTGTACTCACATTTCTCTTTTTTTTCTTTTTTTTTATACACAGTTTCACACAGTCTCACACTTGCCACTTCCCTCCTGTCATTTATCCCTCCATTATCCATACCAAACTCCAACTTGACCCTGATCCTTTGTTTTTTTTTCCACTGTTGCCATCTATGAGACTCATTTGCTCTCTCATGTCATCTCTCCTCTTCCATGTAGTGTACCGAAGATCATCTTGTAATGAAAGTGGACGGGTGTATGAAACAAACCTCTCTTACTATTCCTTTACTCCATCCATATTCCACTTGCTGACAACCATTCAAATTTTTCCCAATCAAACTTTTCATTCACCTTCTTAAATATTTTACTAAAGGCTAATTAATTCACTTTTAGCCTCCCTCCCTCTCATACACACATACAGTCGTAATCGTAAATTTCCACACAGTTGGGAGATATACATACCTTGTTGGATAGAGGTCGTTGTTGTGTCCTGTGAGCGGGGGCGGGGCTGGTGGTTCCTGGGCGTGAAGATGGTGTGGTGGGGGTTGAGGAGGGGACTGAGCCGTGTGGGGAGGCCAGTGTGGAGCGAACCGTCACCCCGGAGCCCGTGTCGAATACCCCAGGCACGATCCTTAACCGGTTCCCTGGGCAGATTCCCTTCAAAAGAAAAATATTTTAAGTTTATAGTTGTCATTATTGTTGTCGTAGTTATGGTCATGAACATTATCATCTTCATCATTTCAAACACCCAGTGTGACTCAGTCAGTACACCTCCATCCTGAACTGAAATTTTTTCTCTCTCTTTCTCTCTCTCTCAACATCGGAAATTTACACTATCGGTAGCATATGATGCACTAGAACTAAATCATACAGGTTATTAAGTTCGTACTGAGGGTATTAATTATGAAGGGGATATTTCTCCACAACAAATTTGTAAAATGTAAAGGACATTGAATTTCAACCATATGGTGAAGGAAGGTGGGAACACGACCATTACATCAACACAGTGATCACCATCAGAACAGAAAAACATGTTTGGCATAAATTACTACGTAGTAATACCTGCCAACAGTTTATGTTACCAAATACTTTCGTACCGTTAGAGACAGGATATAAAAATATACAGACAACACACATACATCAGAAAATATGCATTACAGACCAACACTTTCATCTGCACATTTACCTCATTATTTTATTGTGTGGCAAAGCCTTTACAATACCTGTCTTCCCCTTAGCGAGCAGAGCCACCATCCTTCCAGGCCAGCTGTGTTCTGTTCCAGCACCGTCAGAATATCGTTTCTCCGGAATTCCAGTTCGTCCGGAGACTCTGCCACGTTGTCGTACAGGGCCCGGGCTGTGCAGTTCTGTCAACGATAAAACATCAACATTATCACTTGTTCAACGGCGCCTGCTAGTAGGTGCCCGGGTCTTGTATATGAGTACGGTTACTGTCGCATCTATATACAAGCTTAAAATGCAATTATTCAACCATCTATAGGTCTATTCGAACTCTACACAAAGATTCATTACACACACACACACACACACACACACAGATGAGAAGTGTTCGTGAGCAACCCTACAAGCTGAGTCGAAGGAGTTGAAAAGACACTCATATAATACAATCCCGAGGCAATTACCCGCTACATAACACTATCCCACCACTAACCATCGCCACTACCAACTAACCAGAGCTATCATTCATCACTGCCCGTCGCCACTACCATTACTATAACCACTAACCACCACTGTTAAGCACCACTACCCACCAACATTTCCAGTAAGTACTAAATTACCCGCAACACATGACCACAAGCGGCCACAGTAGTCAACCCAACTGGCGCCAACCCTAGCGGAAATTCTTGGTACTACAGAGGACAAAGATCGTAGCCAGCCCCCTCCTCTCACTTCACCTCCTTCTTGGCATTTTTTATCTGCTTACTCATATATACATCCTGTGATATTTAAACTGTCTGGTTCTACGTGTGAGACATTAGGCTAACTGTTTTGAAGTTAACTAAAATGGATTTGAAGATGTGGAAAATGTGTCCGTCATTTGACACTTGACATCATTTGGTGTTCATCAGAGGAAAATACCTAACTCACCAGTCGTTCCTTACAATGTATGTACAACTGCCAGTACTTTAGACCTATCACTGGTACACGAAAAAAGGATTGACAACTCGGACTGTACTATTTGTAAGTGCTGGCAACTGTACAGTCACGATTCATAATAAGAATCCGGGTCTATCTATCTATCTATTAAAAAATCTATCTATCTATCTATTGAACAATCTATCTATTTATCCATCTACCTATCCTTCCCCACCAGTCCTGCCACCATCAGCCCAGGCAGATCGAGCAGGTTGATGGATCAGCGTAAAAAACCCTGATGATGGCAGGTTTCTGTGAGGTGGATCAGCTGACTCCATGGTGATGGTGATGGTGATGATGATAGAGAGAGAGAGAGAGAGAGAGAGAGAGAGAGAGAGAGAGAGAGAGAGAGAGAGAGAGAGAGAGAGAGAGAGAGAGAGAGAACTTAAGTAATGCTGACAAACTTTCTCTTTTTAAATTTGATATCATAAATAATTTTCCTTATTAAATTCACTCTCGTCTAAAAAGGAACACATACACAGGAAGACAAGACAAAGGAGGCAGAGGGAGGTTCAGA
Source organism: Petrolisthes cinctipes (assembly GCA_033782935.1). Taxonomy (NCBI): domain Eukaryota; kingdom Metazoa; phylum Arthropoda; class Malacostraca; order Decapoda; family Porcellanidae; genus Petrolisthes; species Petrolisthes cinctipes. The sequence continues at coordinate 20,433 of JAWQEG010005494.1, read as the reverse complement.
GAGGCAGGGAACTCTGGGATGAGGTAGGCAGATAGAAGGGCAAGGATAATACAAAAGAAGTGAATCAGGGAGGGTAGGGTGAAGGAGGGATGGAGGAAGGGTAGGAGGAGAAGAAGAAGGGAGGGAGAGGGCGAAGTAGGTAAGGAGGGAGACAAAAGTGAGGGATGGAGGAAGGGTAGGAGAAAAAGAAGGGAGGGAGAGGGTAAAGTGGGGAAGCAGGGCAGGAGGGAGGGAGGGAGGGTAGCGGGAGGGAGGCGCCACTGTGACTTGGACTGGAGTAGCTCTGGGCGTCTTGTGTGTGACTCCCCTTGTTCCCCTGGCGCCACACACACACACACACCTTCTCGCAAGCACATACAACACAACACACTAAGCCACTTACGTACGCACACAACACACTCAAATCTCACTCGCTCTCCATACAATAAGGGTTGCAGATTTTTTTTTTTTTTTTTTTTTATAAGGCGACTGACTTTTTCTTCTTGCCGACAGAGCCATTTAGTATTGCGTCCGAATCACATCCACTCGCGGTCATCCCCGAATAAAACAAAACAAAACGATACTCTGACGCCACCGTATTTGTAGCCACCTCTTCAAGATTCGAACCGGGTGCCCTCAGAAGAGGAATCCGGGGCGAGATTTACACGCTGTCAAAATGACCTCAATTTCTCTTCACTCTTAACCCACTGACTGCCACAGGATTAGGACCCGAGGAGTTTCCTTTCCTCTCTTCTACTGCCTGCGGTGATATGGGCAGTATTTTAAGGGATAGGGCGCCCCTTCAGCCCCGGTTACTTCCTTTCCTTACTTCAATTGTCCCTCCTTTCTTTCTATCTCCTATGTGCTTGCTGTCACATCTCTCTTTGTGGTTCTAGAGAATCATTCTTAAATTATTCAAAATCTCTTCACTGTCCTTCCTCTTATTATTTTTTTCTCATTCCTTCGTGCTTGCTGTCCCTCCTTTCTGCCTCCTCCTCCCTAATGACAACAAGGTCTTTCTGGCTTAGCAAATTCTTTTTTCTGCTTTACATAATGATCATCTTCTCCATCTTACCACTGTTCCTTCTTCTCTATAGTCTGCCCACTCCCTGAGCCTGCCCTTAGCGAAGTGTGTTATCAGTGAGAGGGACATACTATCTTTGGCCTCCTTATGACAGCGGTCCACACCAAAGGCAAACGAGTAGCGTGTTTCTCTTTTATCCCGGCAGGTGGTACTGTATGTACACTCTCCCAAAAAAGTATCGGCATTAAAACGAATGAACGAAAACGACAATAAACGTAGCATTATGGTACATTGCTTTGAAATCTTATAGATAGTGGTATTCCTGCCGATCAGTTGCCAATTATGCATATTCGTATTGCTTCATGAGTCAGAGAAAGGATAGTGGATGCAAATCGAAACATATTCGCATTTCTTCACCTATTAGAGAAATTTCAAATATTATCGTAAGATTTGCCCCTTTCTAATGCTGAAAACTCAGCTAATCCACACCGTAGTTGCCGAATGGTATATAACGTTATCTTTCTTTTTATTTATTTTATTTTATTTTTACTTTTTTTTATATACCTCTACCTCGGGTCAGGAGGCCGTCAGTCGTGACCTGAGACTGAGGCCCCGAGATTATCGAGTGAAGCTTTGAGGTGTTGGTTGCTTCACATGTTTGTTTATACACGTCACTTTCTGGAGAGGGCAATGTCTGTTTCTGTTACTTTACAAAACCTTATTTAGAAGTATGAGAAGAAAAAGCATAAGCCTACTTGATCCTACCCTATGATATAACTGCATTATATTTAAGACAAAATACTGGAGTTACAGCGAATCTACTCAAAGATTCCTTTTTGGTTAAAATCCGATTTGGTAACTTTATTCTCTGGGTTATCATTCTCATTATATTCAATAATTCAGTAAATTCCCCCTCCCCCAAAAACCATCAATCATTAAAATTACATAACGTATATCTGTAAAAATGAAGTCACAACTCTTACTCCACGACTTGCCTAATGCATGAATTATGTATGCTAGAGGATTTCACGTTAGTACAGAAATGAGAGTCAACTCATTGCCAGCAGGAATACCAACCCCACAGTACAGTCATACATGTAGCTTCCATCTTTTCTCAGCAGGATCTAGCTAGCAATGCCGATACTTTTTTGGGAGAGTGTTACTTTTTTGGGAGAGTGTACAGTGAGTGCTCTCTCTCTCTCTCTCTCTCTCTCTCTCTCTCTCTCATACACACGTAGGCACCATGCTCTTGGTACTCTCGGTGCATTAAAATGATCGTTTAGTCACCCAGAGGGTCATTCGTACTCCATCCTCTCGTCCATAACAAGCAGTCCCAGTAAAAATAGACTTAGAGCGAGTTACCAGCTCAGAAGTTGCTTTGTTGTCTCAGCTGCTGGTGTCATGGTAATTTGCTTATTTACACCCCAGTTATAATAGTGAGAGTCTATAAACGTGTAGTGGTTTTGTCCGGATCAAGATCGTGAAACATTATGAAACCCTGATGATACAAGGCGTATTATACCAGACGTTTAGCTAGTCAGTCGGCGTATGTTTTCACACCTTATTTCATGCTTGACTACTGCCGCTCACTGTGCATTGTGATGGTGGGTACTAGACATTGCAATTGTTTGTCCTTCATAACTAAGGTGGGAGGGGAAGAAGTGATGTGTGTATTATCGCATTTTCTTATTTCACTTCGACCTACTGTACTACTGACTATTTTCTTTAGCAACTACCGATATTGACACAAAAAAGATTAAAGAGTACCTCGATTAACCACCTCCTTAGCAGACATGATTTTTAGTTGTGCCTTGAGTATTTCCAAATGAACTTACTGCATGCCACAAAGAAAAAATCTCAGGTATTCAAAGGTTCATTAAACTAGTCTTTGGTCAGTCACACACGAACATTTCATCGTGACTTTCCATATACTGTAGACTGACTCACTGGTAAACCATCTAATTCATTCACACCCACTCACTGGCTTACCAATCCGATTCACCCTCATCCAAATGATTGACTCCCCAATTGCTTTACCCACTCATTCACTAGTTCACCAACCTATTCACTCTGGCACTGATCCACCTTAGTCACTGGTCACGTGTACTAATTAATGATTGCTTCACCACCACCTAACTTATATTTGACTCACTGGATCACCTTTATCAAACCTAACTCACCATTATCAAACTATGCACGGGCCGTATGCAGGAATACCCATGGTGCTGTCGATCGCGTGGTACAATGTTTCTGTTTTGTGTCTAAGGAGTCATCGTATCGTCATCGATGACCTGTCTATAGTGAGTTGACCCATTACGGTGTGTATACGTGAGGACAGTCAGGTACACAATTAAGAATTCGTTCATCATTCTTCTACACACGTCACACACAGGCATGCCAACACTGTCAGCCACACACTACACCAACACTTGTGACGTAATGGTTTTCTTTTCTTTTCTTTTCACTTTTCTACGTTGTGACATAGAGGAATAGCTCCATATTGCATTATACCTGTTACAGAAAGAGAAGGTTCTCTCCCCTTAAGAATTTCCGACCGTGTTCTTTAATAAAACTAAACTGAATATACACCTGACGCTACATTAACTATCCTGGGTGAGTCATTTTCCACAATCTCCTTCTCGAGGATCGGCTTGTCAAGTATGTCGGCTTGTTCTCTCTTGTCAGCCTTAGGTCTTTATTATTATTATTATTATTATTATTATTATTATTATTATTGTTTGTCTGTGTAGGTTGGAAAATGTCCGATAAGAGCCTTGGGTCAAAACACGTCAAAAGGTGGAGAAGGACTATAGTTGAAGAAGGGAAATGGTGTAACCCCCTCACGTCTCTAGTAAAAAATAACAACAACATAAAAAGTAAAGACAACAAGAATGGTGTAGCAGTAGTCCCACCGGTAAAAACTTCATGAATGGGCTCCGAAGATGAATGGTTGGTTAGTGTGGACGGTTGTACAGTGTAGAGCAAAAGTTGGCACACACTACCAATCATTAGCACTGTGTGGGGGAGTCTGTATAACGGAGCTCTCAGGTAAGTGATGTCAGTATGTACGGTACAGACGTTTTCTTTCAGTAAGAATTTTTTTAGAGTTTAGACTTCTTGCAGTATGATGTGACGGAAACAAGGTTAAAATTGCTATAATTGGGGGGTGGGGGCTATTGTAGCCTACATTTTAACAGATAGCGTAACGGAGAGATATACAATGAGAGGAGTGAAAGTCGTCTAACTTTTGTTCATGATAATACAGTGTTGACCACTTCCTGCTGCTCTGGTCCTGACCACAGCAGATCTCAGCGACGCGACGGGGTGTGGTCAGCATGATGGCTAACTGGCAGGGAGGGAAGTTGGTCAGCATGGTGGGGAGGGAGGGAGGTTAGATAGTATGGTGGGGAGGGAGGGAGGTTAGATATAGTATGGTGGGGATGGAGGTTGTTAGCGTGGTTGGGAGGGAGATAGATTGGTTAGCAAGGAGGGGAGGGAGGGAGGGAGGTTGATTAGCGTAGTGGTAGGGTGGGAGTTGAGGTGAGCCTGTACCAACACATTTTGGAATTATTTCCGAATTACACATGTGCAAGATATCTAATTTTCACTGTGATATACGTTCTTATGGTCAAATTTCCGTAGGTTTGATATAGGTCTTACCTTGCGCAACTCCCGGTAGTCTGCTAAGTTTAGGTCCCGGTAGTCTGTTAATTAAGGCCAGGTACCGGTAGTAGGTCACGGTTCAGATTAGGTTAAGTTAGGTTAGGTCAGGTCAGGTCTGCCGAATTCTAAAATAAACTAATACCATTTGTGCTCGCCAAAAATTGGAAAACCCGAGCCAACTTTTGCCAAAACCTGGGTGATGGGTTATGGCCAAAACAGGATATTTGCACAATAAATGGATGCTAAAATCGAACGAATCACATTAAAAACTAGAGGAAAAACTATGTTTTGTCTGAAAATCTCCCCACATTATCATATCGCACTGGCATCGTGACTATCAGACGCTAAATATGACTCTAAACATAATTAATTAAGGCATCTTCTCAAAGACGTTTCGTGTCATTCTAGGAAAAAAAAATAATGGGACAAGTAATATACATCTAGCAAAGTCTTCCTACAGTGATGCCACAAGAATCACATGGTAAAGGGCTGAGATTTTTTTTATAAACACTAAACCAAACTTTGAAAAATACAAATAGATAGATCATTCCAACACATTATATATCCTATGTATAAGAAAGAAAAACAGATATATTTACGAACAACATCCCGAAACTCACAAAATTAAGCTACTAACGTATTCAATCAAAAACTTATCTCAGTGGTATAATGGGTAAGAGTTATTTACGGACCACACCATCTCCAACTTTGTGTAGCGAGACATGAATGGACACACACATACACAAACAGATATAGTGGAGTGGGAGCGTCACAACACACTACACTACACCGTATTGTTTACTCCTCAGACATGAATGGACACACACACACACAAAGTTAGTGGAGTGGGAGAGTCACATCACAACACACTACACTACACGGTATCGTCTACTCTACTCCTTCACAGACCACGGCAGTCAAGTGTGGTCACGGTGGTTAGTTAAGAAAGGCTGGTGTTAGTGGTTGTTTGGCCAGATGGTGACGGAGTAAATATGTAAACAAAAACAATGCATAAACTCATAAATAAATGTGCATATAAATATGATAAAGCAACAATATACTACAAATATAAATAAATAAAGAAAATTGTAGCCGACTACAATCATATAAACAAAATACTATTATAATTTATACATAAACAAGCATATGAATATAGAACTAACTAAATATATATATATATATATATATATATATATATATATATATATATATATATATATATATATATATATATATATATATACTGTATATATATATATATATATATATATATATATATATATATATATATATATATATATATATATATATATATATACTGTATATATATATATATATATATATATATATATATATATATATATATATATATATATATATATATATATATATATATATATGCTATACATACTGTACATACATTGAAAGCAGTAATATAATAATAATAATAATAATAATAATCACCATCATCACGATCATCATTACCATCATCATCACCATCATCATCATCATCACCATCATCATCATCATCACCATCATCATCATCATTACCATCATCACCATCACCATCATTACCATCATCATCACCATCATTACCATCATCATCACCATCATTACCATCATCATCACCATCATCATTACCATCATCACCATCATCATCATCACCATCATTACCATCATCATCACCATCATCATCACCATCATCACCATCATCATCACCATCATTATTATCATCATCACCATCATTATCATCACCATCATCATCACCATCTTTACCATCATCACCATCATCATCACCATCATTACCATCATCATCATCACCATCGTGCTGAGGATGGTGATCGGGATTAGGGTCGTCCTAGGCGTTTTAATTTTATTATTTTTTTCCCGATCCAATATCGGGTTTATTAAATACAAAACATCCAAGACTTGGTGGTCGTTATGGCAGGGTCGTACTGGTGGTCGTTATGGAAGGGTCATATACTGGTGGTCGTTATGGGAGGGTTGTACTGGTGGTCGTTATGGAAGGGTCATATACTGGTGGTCGTTATGGGAGGGTCGTACTGGTGGTCGTTATGGAAGGGTCATATACTGGTGGTCGTTATGGGAGGGTTGTACTGGTGGTCGTTATGGAAGGGTCGTACAGGTGGTCGTTATGGAAGGGTCATATACTGGTGGTCGTTATGGGAGGGTCGTACTGGTGGTCGTTATGGAAGGGTCATTTACTGGTGGTCGTTATGGGAGGGTTGTACTGGTGGTAGTTATGGAAGGGTCGTACAGGTGGTCGTTATGGAAGGGTCGTATACAGGTGGTCGTTATGGAAGGGTCATATACTGGTGGTCGTTATGGGAGGGTCGTACTGGTGGTCGTTATGGAAGGGTCGTACTGGTGGTCGTTTTGGAAGGGTCGTATACTGGTGGTCGTTATGAGAGGGTCGTACTGGTGGTCGTTATGGAAGGGTCATATACTGGTGGTCGTTATGGGAGGGTTGTACTGGTGGTCGTTATGGAAGGGTCGTACTGGTGGTCGTTATGGAAGGGTCGTATAATGGTGGTCGTTATGGAAGGGTCGTACAGGTGGTCGTTATGGAAGGGTCGTATACTAGTGGTCGTTGTGGAAGGGTCGTATACTAGTGGTCGTTATGGAAGGGTCGTACTAGTGGTCGTTATGGGAGGGTCGTACTGGTGGTCGTTTTGGCTCTATGATGTGTTTCTGTGTTACTGATTTACTCTTAGACTTCAGGTGTGTGTTTAGTAATAGGGACCCTGTGTAGGAGGTAGTAAAATGTGGTCTAGAAGATGGCTTTGGTTATACGAGGGTGGTATTAGTGGTTGTGTGTGTGTGTGTGTGTGTGTGTGTGTGTGTGTGTGTGTGTGTGTGTGTGTGTGTGTGTGTGTGTGTGTGTGTGTGTGTGTGTGTGTAAAGTAATGTCAGTGTGTATGTATGCAAGTGTGTGTGCGTGTGTAAAGTGTGTGTGTGTGTGTGTGTGTGTGTGTGTAAAGTAATGTCAGTGTGTATGTATGCAAGTGTGTGTGCGTGTGTAAAGTGTGTGTGTGTGTGTGTGTGTGTGTGTGTGTGTGTGTGTGTGTAAAGTAAGTGTCCGCGTGTGTGTGTGTGTGTGTGTGTGTGTGTGTGTGTGTGTGTGTTCTGTGTAGGGGTGGCAGCAGTATCGAGTGTGTTGGAGTGGGGGCCAGGCAGATGCTTCCCCCCAGGCGGTACTCCACTGCTGGCACTTGTGGCTGAGTGATGGTGCCGGCGTTACCCCAGGACAGAGATAACACCCTCCCTCCCTCCCTCCCTCCCTCCCTCCCTCCATCCATCCATCCATCCATCCATCCATCCATCCATCCATCCATCCATCCATCCATCCATTCTTTCTTATTCCCTCCCTCCCTACATTCATTCTTTTTTCCTCCCTCCATTCATTCTTTTTCCCTCCATCCATCTCTTTCTCTCCCTCCCTCCATCCATAAATCCTTGTTCTCTCCCTCCCTCCATCTATCTATCCATCCGTTCTTTCTCTCTCCCTCCCTCCCTCCACCCATCCCTTCCTCCCTCCCTCCCTCCATTCATCCATCCTTTTTTCCTCCCTTCCTCCCTCCTTTTTCCCTCCCTCCCTCCATCAATCCATCCATCAATCTACCCCTGTTCTCTCCCTCCCTCCCTCCACATATCCATCCGTCCATTCATCCTTGTTCTCTCCCTCCTCCTCTCCCTGCTTTGTTGCTTCTCTACTGTGTCTCTCATTCTCATTCTTCATGCATCCCTGCCTCCCTCTCCCTCACTCTACCCTTCACCCTTCGCATGTCCCACCACATCCCTCACAGTCGTTCATCTCCCTCAGACCTGTTCACTTTATCTGAGATACATGACATTCACTGAGCACAATTGACCTCTTCATCAGTACTACGTCTATATACCATCACCAGAATGAATGACAACATTGTTTTTCTTTCTTTCGTTTATTGATGTCTCTCTTATTTGTGGAGCTCGGAAAAACAACAGGAGACAAAATTTCCTTAAAAATAATCTAAGAGGGAGGCATTAATATGATCCACCACTGAAAATGTATTACCGATATGTCAGTGTTGTTTATACCACAAAATATGATGATTGTTAGTAATTTTGCTGTAAAGTGTGTCATCATCCTTCATTCATAATTTGTACGAAGCATTATCGTTCCCAAACTTGGAAGGGAAAGAATACAAAACAACACACACACACACACACACACACACACACACACACACACACACACACACACACACACACACACACACACACACACGGACCAAGAATGCTAACTACAACTCCACGCAAACAGACCGGTAAGTACGGTACCCAATACCAGGCAGACAATGAGATAGACTACTCCGGAACACACACACACACACACACACACACACACACACACACACACACACACACATCACCGGACATACAACAATGGTGGCAGCAGTCAGTCGGGTTCCCACTCACCTTGCTCTAACAAGAACGTGCACACTGTCTTCGATCAGGGAACGAAGGAGGTCGCGAGTGGTGGTGGGAGGATTCTGAGGTGTGTGTGTGTGTGTGTGTGTGTGTGTGTGTGTGTGTGTGTGTGTGTGTGTGTGTGTGTGTGTGTGTGTGTGTGTGTGTGTGTGTGTGTGTGTGTGTGTGTGTGTGTGTGTGTGTGTGTGTGTGTGTGTGTGTGTGTGTGTGTGTGTGTGTGTGTGTGTGTGTGTGTGTGTGTGTGTGTGTGTGTGTGTAGGTGGCAGAGAAAGTGGGTGTGGGTAGCAACTAGAGAGTAGGGCAGTTGAACACGAGAATGTGGGAGAGGAGGAGAGGAGGTAGAGGGGGGCAGTGTCCATGACTAAACAAAATCTCCTCCACACTGCAAAACTACCCGGGCATCAGAATGTACTTATTATTCTTCGATGCACATCCAAGCCAATCCTCAAACTCACATCATGTTATATAGAGATATTGTCATATTTTCAGTCTAAGAAATGAAAATATATATTGATTATCGTTTATTTATATTTCACTTCATCATAAAAAGATAATCAAACTTAGCATGAACGTATACATACTCATACATACATACGTCACTAGTGAAATTATGAGCTTCAGTGATTATGTGCCACAATGATCATGAGGTACAGTTATCATTAGGGCAGAGTGAGCATTGAGTAAAGTGAACATTTAGTACAGTGAGCATTAGGGTACAGTGAACATTGAGAGAGGTGAACATATGGTAGTTTGCTCATAAGTGTATGGTGTGTATGGGCGTCGTAAGCATTACCGGGAAAGGTGAGACACAAGTGAGGGTTGTGAGGCAGTGTGGTCCTTGAGAGGCACAACAAATGGGCGGAGACAAGTGGGCGGGCGACAGGAAGGACTAGAGGAGGGCGGGATTGGGCAGGGCAGGGGTGAGACAGGTCCTGTGATGGGCGGAGGGGGGGAGAGGAGAGTGTGGGCGGGCAAAGAGGAAATGCCTGGCGGTGCTGGGATAGCGGAGTGGAGGAGGAGGAAAACAGGTGGAAAATGAAAGAAGCGGAGACGGTGGATGAAAAGTAATTCAACAGTAATTAATAATAATAATAATAATAACAATAATAACAATAATAATAATAATAGTAATAATTATTATTATTATTATTATAACAATATTATTATTGGTAGTAGCAATATAATTATTATTACAATAATTATTATTAGCACAAATAAGAAAAGGAAGAGAAGGGGGAAGAGTAGTAAAAGCAGGAGGACGTGGTAAGAAGAAAGAGACAAGGAGTAGGAAAAGGTCGCCCACACTTTCCATAAAAGGAAAGTATACCTCACAGAGAGAGAGAGAGAATATGCCAAGTGTCTGTCTAGTCCTCCCCCCTTTTACTCCATCCAGTGCCTCCCCCCCACCACCACTCCTCCTCCTCCTCCTCTTTCCTTGTTCCTACCCTCCTTGTGTTGCCTCTTGCCCGCCACTTGCCCCATGCAGCCCCTGACCCCATTCTACCCACATACTAACTCTTTCCATTACTCCACTCTCTACCTACTGTCTTTGCCCCTAGACCTTGTTGCATTTCTGTACACTTACTGCCCATTGTCCCTGACCGTAATTTCTTCGCTCTCCAACTTTTTCCACTACCGTATTCCCTGCCCCTAACGCCATACCTTTCCTTATCTATGTGTTTCCTACTGCCATTGCTTCTTGCTCCTACCCTCCTTACCTCTTTCCTGCCCCTGATGCACTTCTACCCTCATCACTCCAACTCCTGCTTTAAATCATCCCTACTCTAACGTTTTTCTTCATTTCACTGCCCCACTCCAACGCGTATTGTGAAACACTCTTGCAAGACTCAATCAGAACGGTACCCATTGCCCAACCCCGGATCCGTAAGCCGCAAGAAACGGAACTCTTGACATAATGACAACAGCTTACCAACCTGCTCTGTCACCACTATCCCACAGCAGACAGCAGGCCAGTAGAGTCAGTGTGAAGGAGTTACCTTCAGTTGAATAAAATGGCAAACGTTTAACCAATATAGTACTCGATATTGCGTCTCCATGCACAAGAGTGTGGTTAAAAAATATCATAAGATATTTAACAAAGTGTTTCATGTGCGCCATGAAGATACCAGCATTTCTGTTTGACCCCGAGACCTCCGCTTCCCCTGTGTCTTCCCCTCAGACCCCACTGGCCTTGATTGTTGCTGGTACTGTCTGCTGACCCTCCCTGCCCGAGTCGTTTCCCAAGACCTGACCCCGCTGACCTTTTCTGCCCTCGGTGTTTTTTGCACCTACACCTGAGAGCTCTTTGTCAGAACGTTTCTCAAGACGTTCCCCTGCGGAATTTTCTGTTCATTCTGCCTTCCTTGAAAGTTTTCAATGACTTTCCCCCTCACGAGGACCAGACTTCCCACCCTATCTACTCGTCCAGAGCGTTGCCCAACGTCTATCCCTGAGAACCTGTCAGACACTAACATCACCAAGAGACCTTCACTCACTCATTCACTCAGTCACTTAAGATGGAGACTAGACAGACCTCAGACACATCACTTTGATAGGACACATACACACACACAATGACACCTTCACTGCAGTTTCATTCCCACGACACCTACCCCAGTCCTACCCTGTCCTCTCCAACCAGTACCATGCTTTCCCATCCCACCTCACTCTGAGTCTCATCTTCAAAGAGTATAGCTCATGTATATGTAGATGTAATATGGGGCAAGGAAAGGTGTAACAAGCATGGGATGTGAGAAGGAAAGGTGTTACTGATATGGGATGGGAGAAGGGAAGGTGTGGTAGGTATGGGATGTGAGAAGGGAAGGTGTGGTAGGTATGGGATGGAAGAAGGGAAGGTGTAACAGGTGTAGGATGGAAACGGAAGGGCGTAGACAGGGTAAATCAGGGGGATGTTAGCATTTTCGTGGAAGCGTGGAAGTGTGTGAGCAGGGTATGTGCAATATTGTGAAGAGTGTGGGTACGGTGTGGGCAGGGTATGTGCAATATTGTGAAGAGTGTAGGTACGGTGTGGGCAGGGTGTGGGTGAGGGTATGAGCAGGGTGTGTGTAATATTGTGAAGGAGTGTGGGTGAACAGGGTGTATACGACAGCTGGGGTGTGAATAGGGTGTGGGCAGATTGTGGGAAGAAAATTGATGAGATGTGAGCAAGGTGTGAGCATTATTGTGTGGGCATGGTGTAGGTAAGGTGAGACCAGAGTGTGGGTGGGTAAAGCTGAGAAGGGGTGTCGTGTGGGCAGGATGTGGGTAAGGCTGTGAATGGGGTATGGACTGGGAAGTGGGGAGAGTACTAGTATATGGCTTAAGTAATGGAAATGTGTGTGTGTGTGTGTGTGTGTGTGTGTGTGTGTGTGTGTGTGTGTGTGTGTGTGTGTGTGTGTGTGTACAAGACTACATAGGGTTGTGTGTATGGCAGTGACAGCCTGTGGGAACGACACTGTAGTGAATGGGTGAGTGTGTTGGTAGGCATCACACACACACACACACACACACACACACACACACACACACACACACACACACACACACACACACACACACACACACACACACACACACACACACACACATACACACACACACACACAGGCAGGCAGCTAGAAGAAGGCCAACACATGCCTTATTTACACATTGAAGTCACACTGGCCACTGTCTGTGTCTGGGTATATACACACGACGTGACTTGGAGGCGTGGGCTGGACATTTGGTCAGAGCTGGGGATATGCAAACAGCTGGCAGGTGTTTGGGGCACTATTAGGGTACAGTGTGGGCATGGAACTGGAATAGTCAGGCTAGTATGGTGTGGGTGTCACGTGGGCACAGTATGGATATGAGTTGGGTATGGTGTGGGTAGGTGTTATCGTGGGCACAGTATGGACATGAGTTGGGTATGGTGTGGGTAGGTGTTATCGTGGGCACAGTTTGGTTATGAGTTGGGTATGGTGTGGGTAGGTGTTATCGTGGGCACAATATGGACATGAGTTGGGTATGGTGTGGGTAGGTGTTATCGTGGGAACAATATGGATATGATTTGGGTATGATGTGGTTGTGGGTGACTGTGGGTATGGTCCCATTCCAAACGCTTTGAATTATCAAAGATGTAACAAGATTTTGGTCAGTGACTGTATGATGGAAAGTATTGCAAATGATAACCAACCCAGTCACAATCTTGTCCTGATATAGAAAATATTGAACCCCTAGGTTCTGGAGCTTCCCTGTAACAAGTGAAATCGTCTTGCGTTAACCAAGGTAAAATACATAAAAAGGGATCACTCAACTGCCTATATATAATTTTCAAAAGAATATCATAAACTAATGTTCATGATTGCACTGTTGAATTGACAAGTACAAAAATGTTCAGAATTTATTGTCCATGACTGTTTGCACCTGTGTGATGGTGTGAATGTCTGTGTGTGTTCTGTACCTTGGATAAGCGGATGTAACATGGGCGTGTGGGCGTGGGTGTGGAAACGACAGGGGGTCTTTATCACGGGCGTGGGGGGTTGTTACCAGGGAAAATAATGTTGATGGGGAGGGAGGGAGGGAGGGAGAGAGGGACGGGGGCGTGTGGGTGGAGAGGAGGTGTGGTGTTGTGGAGATGAAAGACTGGTATGGCGAAGAGTCGGCATTCTGTGGTGTGTGTGTGTGTGTGTTTGTTAATGAGTGGGCCATACATGACTGGTCACGTCCGGGGGTGTCGCCTACCTACACCCTCTCTCACTGACTCCCCCCATCACCATCATTCTCACTGTCACCATCCCTTTCACCATCAAAACTACCCTCAATATCAACATCGCTTACCCAAACACCTTCATTGTCACCATCAAAACTTTTCTCATTATCAATAGCACTTCCCCTGTCATCATCACTCTCACTATCATCACCATCCTCACAATCACTACTACCGGTACCCGGTACCTTTACTATCACCAGTATCTCACTATTATTCTCATTTTCACACCACTCTCCATTTCAACATCACTGTAAAAATTCCATATCATTACTGTCATTATCATTATTATATTCGTTCTTCATTTCATATCACCATCCTCAATTAACCATAACCAATACTTTCATTATCATCATCAATTTCGCTATCATTACCACCAGTTTCATAAGCATCATCACATATGCAATTACCATAATTTTTCTTAACGTTATCACAATCATCACCATTATCACAATTAATACCTTTACTGCTTGTATCTCCCATACCTTCATTATGATAAATATACATTTTTATTTTTATTTTACCTTTGGTGAAATATAAATACTATGTATATATCAATCATAGATACAAATCTTATACAGCAGTAATTATTTCAGTGTTATTCCTTAATATTTTATTATTATTATTATTATTCCAGATTCAGGGAACTATTATCATATAACTATAATTATTCCATAAACTCTCATTATTACCATCATCATCCCCAACACCAGACTACAGACCAATGCCTCCTTTCTCATGACTCCCTTGTTTGTGTCGCCTGGTTTCCCCCTCAGTGTTCAATCAGCAGTGAGTGACCTTCGCCCTTGTTCCCAGCCAGGGTGTTGCCGGACCTCACCTTTAAACTCACCTCAACCCACACCGATACCATGACTACTGACCTACCTTACCTTACCCCACACCAATACCACTACTGACCTACCTTATCCCACACCAATACCACTACTGACCTACCTTACCTTACCCCACACCAATACCACTACTGACCTACCTTACCCCACAACACCATGACTACTGACCTACCTTACCCCACAACACCACAACTACTGACCTACCTTACCCCACAACACCATGACTACTGACCTACCTTACCCCACAACACCACGACTACTGACCTACCTTACCCCACAACACCATGACTACTGACCTACCTTACCCCACAACACCATGACTACTGACCTACCTTACTACACAACACCACTACCACTACTGACCTACCTTACCACTAACTTCACCCCATATCACCACCACTACTGACCCCTCTCACTTCCCACTACTCGACCAACGACCTAAGCTACCTCACTTCCCCTCACTACACCACCAATGACCTGCCTTATTTATCTGATCTAGGTCACCTTATCTCACCCCCCCCCCCACACCTAACCTACCCCACTGACCAACTTCATCCACCCTCACTTCTACTACCACTGACTGACCTAAGTTACTCATTACTGTCTGTTTATTGGGAACATGAGACAGCTCAAACTTAAGACAACTTACTGATCAATCTGTTCTTGTGGCTTACTCACCAACAGGTCCCCAACACTGGTTCTAAGCACTCACCTGAAACAGATACATCAACATTAGACACCATACACAAACACATAAAAAACAAAAATATATATCAACATTTGACATGATAAACATTTACTTACAACAACAAATAAAAAAATAAATAAATATAATAAATAAGTAAATATAATATAAGAAACGCTAAAAATGTAATTACAAAAAGAAACAAATAAAGCGAACAGCAAACACGCTAGCTAGCAATAACAGCAACCTCGTAAATTTGTACAGGGCATCCAAAAAGTGTTCTTATATTTAGAAGGATTTAGAAATGAACATGAATTCCGACTTGTGGGGTTGCAGACAAAGTTCTCGGATATTTTTCAGATCTCATCGTCTGGTTTTGCCATATTGTCTGGCACAAAGTCGTAGGAATATTTTCGTTTGGTATTTTACACTAAAAACTGTACAAATATCACTCGCACACTCTAAAATAATACAAATAGACACTACATTACAACAAAAATACAATTGGTAGGCAATGGTTCTGTATTGGGAGTACTGGGGCGTGAATCGATACAGCCACAGTGAAAAGTTTACATTTACCGTCACCAGAGGTCAGTATAAACATCCGGCTAATTTTGGAATGTTCCTTTGCTTTTTAACACAAATAAAGTTTATGATTGCATCACTAGAAGGGAATGCTATTCAGAAACATTCACAGACTCAAAAAACATAAAATAATAATACCGGTAATAATAATAATAGTTATGAATGCTCCGCTTCAAACAAACAACAGAACGATTAAGGGGTAACACACTTTTGGAGTCCCTTGATTCCTCCAAAGTATGCCAGGAAAAAGATTGAGATGAACAAAAATAATGGTGGTCCGTTGCTTAAAATAGTTTGGAGAAACCTATTGCTCCAGATTTTTTTTTTTTACCAACATTGTGTACATACAACCAACCCCCCTTAATTAACAAACTGACCTCTGGTATTGGAGAGCGAGAATTTCCCACTGTGACTGTACATTTTTACTCACGGTACATGATTGTGAATTCAACCGACAGACACGTGTAGCAGCCAGGCACAACGGATGGACACAACTGGGATAAAATTCAGTATGTTGTTGTTGTTGTTGTTGTGGATAGTGGTGGTGTAGTAGTAGTTGTAGTTGTTGTTGTTGTTGTTGTGGATAGTGGTGGTGTAGTAGATGTTGTTGTTGTTGTAGATAGTGGTGGTGTAGTAGTAGTTGTTGTTATGAATAGTAGTGGTGCTGTTGTTGTCGTTGTGGATAGTAGTGGTGGTTGTGTTGTTGTTGTTGTTGTGGATAGTGGTGGTGTAGTAGTTGTTGCTGTTATGAATAGTAGTGGTGCTGTTGTTGTCGTTGTGGATAGTGGTGGTGGTGGTGGTGGTGGTGGTGTTGTTGTGGACTGTGGTGGTGTAGTTATTACTGTTGGTTTTGTTGATAGTGGTGGTGTAGTTATTGTTGTTGTTATTGTGAACAGTGGTGTTGTTGTTGTTACTGTTGTTGTGGATATTGGTGGTTTACGCTTTTACAAATCCTTCCGAAATACAAGGGCATATCAACTAATGAAGGATATTTTTGGGGCGTAACAATACACACAGGATTTAATATTATGGGCGTAACAACCAACATAGATAATTATGATGTCATGGACGTATCAACCAACAATTATTATTTCGGGCCAATTTTACAACAATAAGAGGTTCTCATTCCTATAAACTACTATGTCATGGATCAAAACCCTTATTATTATAACATTGATGAGCCGAAGGTTACAGATTCCTCCAAATACAAAGAGAAACATGGAACATCAGTATAAGCTATAGGCTATAGGTCTGTTTTATGGTATGGTTAGGAGGAAATAGTAGGCACCAATTCGCCGCGAAAATTATAGCCCCCTTAAACGGTCTTATGAGTTCTGGATTCACAGCACTTCAGAAATAAGCGGTGCAGAACACATAAACACTTGGAAAATGAACAGTTCCGAGGGTCCGGCCGCTTGGGAAAATAAGCACCCGGGTCAGAATTTACATATGTGATGAGCGGAGAGCAGTTACAGCCGATGAAAAATATTTGGACTTCACCAGACAATCAATACCATCTGTTACTGTAAATACCTAGTGAAGAAAACAACATACACACCACATTGACATTTATCTGCATGAACAAAGGAGGACATCTCTCCATAAATTCCACAAAACCAATACTTATAAAATGCTTACAGGATATAATTATACAGCTGTAGGTAACACAAGAGTAAATTGAATTTGCATCCTTATTTGGTATCCTTGAAAATCAATAAAAAGTATCCAATTGTACTTATCAAAAAGCAGGGACACATAGTTATATTCTTTCCATAATTAGTACACAATTTAATAGAGTTATCAACAGTAAAGAGAAAAATAGTGTTGGTAACTATGGAGCACCGGATTCCTCCAAACTACGAGTATTCCAAGAAACAGGTCAGCCACCATTATTTTTGTTCTACTGGTCCTGTTTCCTGGCTGGCGTACTTTGGAGGAATCAAGGCGCTACGATATACCTATAGTGTATTACCCACTTTACAGTCTGATGGTGGACTTTGGTATTCACAGTGTCGTACATTACACGTAATCGCTTCATCATCTCGTCAATTCACCATAACGGGTATATAGTTATGTACTAGACTGTGTGTGTGTGTGTGTGTGTGTGTGTGTGTGTGTGTGTGTGTGTGTGTGTGTGTGTGTGTGTGTGTGTGTGTGTGTGTGTGTGTGTGTAAACCTGTATTATGGCATACTTCTGTATCTGCATAATGGCGAGGCAGTTTGTACATATTAGTAAACAGGAACCTCTCGACATGTCCTAATGAATGGTGAGCGACTGACCAATAATTATTACCCGTATCCGCTAAAGGAATAGACTCAAGTTCCTCTACCGGGTTGAACACTGGTCTCAAGGTGAAGTAGAAGGGTCGTCTGGGGAGCTGGTTGTGTTTCTCCTTCAGACCTTCAGTAGTAAATAAACGATAGGGGTCCATCTCATTGTATAGTGTGAGTTATTCTTATCCTGGGACCGATTCCCTTCCAATTAGTATGACCAATTATGTATACTCCAGTCCTTTCTAGTGAAAATGTTATTGTTTTGTTGTGGATTGCATTATATTTACGAAAAAATAAATGGGGGAGCCGGTATATTTTCTCTGAAGGAAGAGAGACAATCTTAAGGGGATATGATATTCTCATGTTGGTAAATTGGAAGGTCTCCGATTCCTCAAAACTATGCCACGAAACAGACACCCTCAATGACACTACTAGGGGATCTATTTCTTGGTATAGTTTGGAGGAATCAGAGACCTTCCAATTTACCAACAAGACAATCTCTCCATAAGGGGTAAAGTGCATGGAGAGCTGATGATTCCTCCAAACAATACCAGGAAACACATCATCACTTCAGCATACTAGTCGCAGGGATCTGAATGTGTAGTAAAGTATATGGAGGAATCAGTGGGGCTCCAGATCCCTGTCACATAATATAATACGACCCCCTTAACGTACAGAGAGTAAGGAAGGGAGACAACACCTGACATTAACTGTACCCTAAACCCACAGATGGTGCTGAGGAAATGACCATCACTAACCTTCTCCACCAAACCTCACCAACACCACCACCTCACCCTTCGCCGTATGAGGGGGAGATGAGATGCAAATGACCCACTGTATTCCTATAACTGTACCTTACTATACCATTAGAGAGGATAAAAAAAAAATGTGTGGGGAATAAAAAGGAAGACCAACTAAAACACTGATGGTAACCTGGAGATAGAGGAGAGAGCAAAAGATAGATAGAGTGAGGGAAGTGAAGAAAAAAAAGATATAAGACTACTTGCAGACAAAGAATGTGAAATAAAAGACAGAGATTAAAGAAAATCTAGAGAGAGAGAGAGAGAGAGAGAGAGAGAGAGAGAGAGAGAGAGAGAGAGAGAGAGAGAGAGAGAGAGAGAGAGAGAGAGAGAGAGAGAGAGAGAGAGAGAGAGAGAGAGAGAGAGAGAGAGAGAGAGAGAGAGTCAGAGAGAGAGAGTCAGAGAGAGAGAGTCAGAGACAGAGAGTCAGAGACAGAGAGAGAGAGAGAGAGAGAGAGAGAGAGGAGAGAGAGAGAGAGAGAGAGAGAGAGAGAGAGAGAGAGAGAGAGAGAGAGAGAGAGAGAGAGAGAGAGAGAGAGAGAGAGAGAGAGAGAGAGAGAGAGAGAGAGAGAGAGAGGAGAGAGAGAGAGAGAGAGAGAGAGAGAGAGGAGAGAGAGAGAGAGAGAGAGAGAGAGAGAGAGAGAGCGAGAGTAGAGTGACGTAACGCATGTGGTCACCTGAGTACAGTTCACCCCCAACCACTGTCATTTGATCCCCTCTCAACCCCAACCCTTCCCTCATTCCCCTACACCTTTCCCTAATCAGTCCCTTTCCCCTACTTTATACATCCAGCCCTTCATCCTCCTTTCCTCTTACCCTTCCTTTCACTTACCCACCCAAATTTCCATTAAACAACATTCTCTACACTTTCCCTTACCCTTCCTCTCCCTGCTAAAATTTCCTAAACAACATCAGCTTACCCATGCAACTTTTCCCTAACCAATCCCTTACCTTCCTTTCCCAAGCCAGGGTCTTAGTAACTACGCCATACATACTGCACATTAAGCCTCCTTTACCTAATACTGTATTTAGTCAGTCCCCTTTCCCTTGTTTCCTTGACCAACCCTTCACTGAAACACATCTCCTAAATATGTAGTTATATACACAGTCTTGCCTAACCACAAGTTCTAGCAACACCTATATACAGCCCTCAATATACCCAACAGTAATACTTGAAACCTTTACCTTGTGTCACCTGTATCGTCTCCTCCCACACCACCTACAGTCCTCAATATACCCAACAGTAATACTTGAAATATTTACCTCGTGTCGCCTGTATAGTCTCCTCCCACACCACCACCACCACCACAGCCACTACAGCAACACAACACAGC